>CM059801.1:42263504-42293344 GCA_030435695.1 Brachymystax lenok tsinlingensis
AATTAAAATTAAAATTAAAATTAAAATTAAAATTAAAATTAAAATTAAAATTAAAATTAAAATTAAAATTAAAATTAAAATTAAAATTAAAATTAAAATTAAAATTAAAATTAAAATTAAAATTAAAATTAAAATTAAAATTAAAATTAAAATTAAAATTAAAATTAAAATTAAAATTAAAATTTAAAATTAAAATTAAAATTAAAATTAAAATTAAAAATTAAAATTAAAATTAAAATTAAAATTAAAATTAAAATTAAAATTAAAATTAAAATTAAAATTAAAATTAAAATTAAAATTAAAAATTAAAATTAAAATTAAAATTAAAATTAAAATTAAAATTAAAATTAAAATTAAAATTAAAATTAAAATTAAAATTAAAATTAAAATTAAAATTAAAATTAAAATTAAAATTAAAATTAAAATTAAAATTAAAATTAAAATTAAAATTAAAATTAAAATTAAAATTAAAATTAAAATTAAAATTAAAATTAAAATTAAAAATTAAAATTAAAATTAAAATTAAAATTAAAATTAAAATTAAAATTAAAATTAAAATTAAAATTAAAATTAAAATTAAAATTAAAATTAAAATTAAAATTAAAATTAAAATTAAAATTAAAATTAAAATTAAAAATTAAAATTAAAATTAAAATTAAAATTAAAATTAAAATTAAAATTAAAATTAAAATTAAAATTAAAATTAAAATTAAAATTAAAATTAAAAATTAAAATTAAAATTAAAATTAAAATTAAAATTAAAATTAAAATTAAAATTAAAATTAAAATTAAAATTAAAATTAAAATTAAAATTAAAATTAAAATTAAAATTAAAATTAAAATTAAAATTAAAATTAAAATTAAAATTAAAATTAAAATTAAAATTAAAATTAAAATTAAAATTAAAATTAAAATTAAAATTAAAATTAAAATTAAAATTAAAATTAAAATTAAAATTAAAATTAAAATTAAAATTAAAATTAAAATTAAAATTAAAAATTAAAATTAAAATTAAAATTAAAATTAAAATTAAAATTAAAATTAAAATTAAAATTAAAAATTAAAATTAAAATTAAAATTAAAATTAAAATTAAAATTAAAATTAAAATTAAAATTAAAATTAAAATTAAAATTAAAATTAAAATTAAAATTAAAATTAAAATTAAAATTAAAAATTAAAATTAAAATTAAAATTAAAATTAAAATTAAAATTAAAATTAAAATTAAAATTAAAATTAAAATTAAAATTAAAATTAAAATTAAAATTAAAATTAAAATTAAAATTAAAATTAAAATTAAAATTAAAATTAAAATTAAAATTAAAATTAAAATTAAAATTAAAATTAAAATTAAAATTAAAATTAAAATTAAAATTAAAATTAAAATTAAAATTAAAATTAAAATTAAAATTAAAATTAAAATTAAAATTAAAATTAAAATTAAAATTAAAATTAAAATTAAAATTAAAATTAAAATTAAAATTAAAATTAAAATTAAAATTAAAATTAAAATTAAAATTAAAATTAAAATTAAAATTAAAATTAAAATTAAAATTAAAATTAAAATTAAAATTAAAATTAAAATTAAAATTAAAATTAAAATTAAAATTAAAATTAAAATTAAAATTAAAATTAAAATTAAAATTAAAATTAAAATTAAAATTATTAAATTAAAATTAAAATTAAAATTAAAATTAAAATTAAAATTAAAATTAAAATTAAAATTAAAATTAAAATTAAAATTAAAATTAAAATTAAAATTAAAATTAAAATTAAAATTAAAATTAAAATTAAAATTAAAATTAAAAATTAAAATTAAAATTAAAATTAAAATTAAAATTAAAATTAAAATTAAAATTAAAATTAAAATTAAAATTAAAATTAAAATTAAAATTAAAATTAAAATTAAAATTAAAATTAAAATTAAAATTAAAATTAAAATTAAAATTAAAATTAAAATTAAAATTAAAATTAAAATTAAAATTAAAATTAAAATTAAAATTAAAATTAAAATTAAAATTAAAATTAAAATTAAAATTAAAATTAAAATTAAAATTAAAATTAAAATTAAAATTAAAATTAAAATTAAAATTAAAATTAAAATTAAAATTAAAATTAAAATTAAAATTAAAATTAAAATTAAAATTAAAATTAAAATTAAAATTAAAATTAAAATTAAAATTAAAATTAAAATTAAAATTAAAATTAAAATTAAAATTAAAATTAAAATTAAAAATTAAAATTAAAATTAAAATTAAAATTAAAATTAAAATTAAAATTAAAATTAAAATTAAAATTAAAATTAAAATTAAAATTAAAA
Source organism: Brachymystax lenok tsinlingensis (assembly GCA_030435695.1). Taxonomy (NCBI): domain Eukaryota; kingdom Metazoa; phylum Chordata; class Actinopteri; order Salmoniformes; family Salmonidae; genus Brachymystax; species Brachymystax lenok. The sequence goes on from CM059801.1 coordinate 42,265,824, forward strand.
TTAAAATTAAAATTAAAATTAAAATTAAAATTAAAATTAAAATTAAAATTAAAATTAAAATTAAAAATTAAAATTAAAATTAAAATTAATTAAAATTAAAATTAAAATTAAAATTAAAATTAAAAATTAAAATTAAAATTAAAATTAAAATTAAAATTAAAATTAAAATTAAAATTAAAATTAAAATTAAAATTAAAATTAAAATTAAAATTAAAATTAAAATTAAAATTAAAATTAAAATTAAAATTAAAATTAAAATTAAAATTAAAATTAAAATTAAAATTAAAATTAAAAATTAAAATTAAAATTAAAATTAAAATTAAAATTAAAATTAAAATTAAAATTAAAATTAAAATTAAAATTAAAATTAAAATTAAAATTAAAATTAAAATTAAAATTAAAATTAAAATTAAAATTAAAATTAAAATTAAAATTAAAATTAAAATTAAAATTAAAATTAAAATTAAAATTAAAATTAAAATTAAAATTAAAATTAAAATTAAAATTAAAATTAAAATTAAAATTAAAATTAAAATTAAAATTAAAATTAAAATTAAAATTAAAATTAAAATTAAAATTAAAATTAAAATTAAAATTAAAAATTAAAAATTAAAATTAAAATTAAAATTAAAATTAAAATTAAAATTAAAATTAAAATTAAAATTAAAATTAAAATTAAAATTAAAATTAAAATTAAAATTAAAATTAAAATTAAAATTAAAATTAAAATTAAAATTAAAATTAAAATTAAAATTAAAATTAAAATTAAAATTAAAATTAAAATTAAAATTAAAATTAAAATTAAAATTAAAATTAAGAATTAAAATTAAAATTAAAATTAAAATTAAAATTAAAATTAAAATTAAAATTAAAATTAAAATTAAAATTAAAATTAAAATTAAAATTAAAATTAAAATTAAAATTAAAATTAAAATTAAAATTAAAATTAAAATTAAAATTAAAATTAAAATTAAAATTAAAATTAAAATTAAAATTAAAATTAAAATTAAAATTAAAATTAAAATTAAAATTAAAATTAAAATTAAAATTAAAATTAAAATTAAAATTAAAATTAAAATTAAAATTAAAATTAAAATTAAAATTAAAATTAAAATTAAAATTAAAATTAAAATTAAAATTAAAATTAAAATTAAAATTAAAATTAAAATTAAAATTAAAATTAAAATTAAAATTAAAATTAAAATTAAAATTAAAATTAAAATTAAAATTAAAATTAAAATTAAAATTAAAATTAAAATTAAAATTAAAATTAAAATTAAAATTAAAAATTAAAATTAAAATTAAAATTAAAATTAAAATTAAAATTAAAATTAAAATTAAAATTAAAATTAAAATTAAAATTAAAATTAAAATTAAAATTAAAATTAAAATTAAAATTAAAATTAAAATTAAAATTAAAATTAAAATTAAAATTAAAATTAAAATTAAAATTAAAATTAAAATTAAAATTAAAATTAAAATTAAAATTAAATTAAAATTAAAATTAAAATTAAAATTAAAATTAAAATTAAAATTAAAATTAAAATTAAAATTAAAATTAAAATTAAAATTAAAATTAAAATTAAAATTAAAATTAAAATTAAAATTAAAATTAAAATTAAAATTAAAATTAAAATTAAAATTAAAATTAAAATTAAAATTAAAATTAAAATTAAAATTAAAATTAAAATTAAAATTAAAATTAAAATTAAAATTAAAATTAAAATTAAAATTAAAATTAAAATTAAAATTAAAATTAAAATTAAAATTAAAATTAAAATTAAAATTAAAATTAAAATTAAAATTAAAATTAAAATTAAAATTAAAATTAAAATTAATTAAAATTAAAATTAAAATTAAAATTAAAATTAAAATTAAAATTAAAATTAAAATTAAAATTAAAATTAAAATTAAAATTAAAATTAAAATTAAAATTAAAATTTAAAATTAAAATTAAAATTAAAATTAAAAATTAAAATTAAAATTAAAATTAAAATTAAAATTAAAATTAAAATTAAAATTAAAATTAAAATTAAAATTAAAATTAAAATTAAAATTAAAATTAAAATTAAAATTAAAATTAAAATTAAAATTAAAATTAAAATTAAAATTAAAATTAAAATTAAAATTAAAATTAAAATTAAAATTAAAATTAAAATTAAAATTAAAATTAAAATTAAAATTAAAAATTAAAATTAAAATTAAAATTAAAATTAAAATTAAAATTAAAATTAAAATTAAAATTAAAATTAAAATTAAAATTAAAATTAAAATTAAAATTAAAATTAAAATTAAAATTAAAATTAAAATTAAAATTAAAAATTAAAATTAAAATTAAAATTAAAATTAAAATTAAAATTAAAATTAAAATTAAAATTAAAATTAAAATTAAAATTAAAATTAAAATTAAAATTAAAATTAAAATTAAAATTAAAATTAAAATTAAAATTAAAATTAAAATTAAAATTAAAATTAAAATTAAAATTAAAATTAAAATTAAAATTAAAATTAAAATTAAAATTAAAATTAAAATTAAAATTAAAATTAAAATTAAAATTAAAATTAAAATTAAAATTAAAATTAAAATTAAAATTAAAATTAAAATTAAAATTAAAATTAAAATTAAAATTAAAATTAAAATTAAAATTAAAATTAAAATTAAAATTAAAATTAAAATTAAAATTAAAATTAAAATTAAAATTAAAATTAAAATTAAAATTAAAATTAAAATTAAAATTAAAATTAAAATTAAAATTAAAATTAAAATTAAAATTAAAATTAAAATTAAAATTAAAATTAAATTAAAATTAAAATTAAAATTAAAATTAAAATTAAAATTAAAATTAAAATTAAAATTAAAATTAAGAATTAAAATTAAAATTAAAATTAAAATTAAAATTAAAATTAAAATTAAAATTAAAATTAAAATTAAAATTAAAATTAAAATTAAAATTAAAATTAAAATTAAAATTAAAATTAAAATTAAAATTAAAATTAAAATTAAAATTAAAATTAAAATTAAAATTAAAATTAAAATTAAAATTAAAATTAAAATTAAAATTAAAATTAAAATTAAAATTAAAATTAAAATTAAAATTAAAATTAAAATTAAAATTAAAATTAAAATTAAAATTAAAATTAAAATTAAAATTAAAATTAAAATTAAAATTAAAATTAAAATTAAAATTAAAATTAAAAATTAAAATTAAAATTAAAATTAAAATTAAAATTAAAATTAAAATTAAAATTAAAATTAAATTAAAATTAAAATTAAAATTAAAATTAAAATTAAAATTAAAATTAAAATTAAAATTAAAATTAAAATTAAAATTAAAATTAAAATTAAAATTAAAATTAAAATTAAAATTAAAATTAAAATTAAAATTAAAATTAAAATTAAAATTAAAATTAAAATTAAAATTAAATTAAAATTAAAATTAAAATTAAAATTAAAATTAAAATTAAAATTAAAATTAAAATTAAAATTAAAATTAAAAATTAAAATTAAAATTAAAATTAAAATTAAAATTAAAATTAAAATTAAAATTAAAATTAAAATTAAAATTAAAATTAAAATTAAAATTAAAATTAAAATTAAAATTAAAATTAAAATTAAAATTAAAATTAAAATTAAAATTAAAAATTAAAATTAAAATTAAAATTAAAATTAAAATTAAAATTAAAATTAAAATTAAAATTAAAATTAAAATTAAAATTAAAATTAAAATTAAAATTAAAATTAAAATTAAAATTAAAATTAAAATTAAAATTAAATTAAAATTAAAATTAAAATTAAAATTAAAATTAAAATTAAAATTAAAATTAAAATTAAAATTAAAATTAAAATTAAAATTAAAATTAAAATTAAAATTAAAATTAAAATTAAAATTAAAATTAAAATTAAAATTAAAATTAAAATTAAAATTAAAATTAAAATTAAAATTAAAATTAAAATTAAAATTAAAATTAAAATTAAAATTAAAATTAAAATTAAAATTAAAATTAAAATTAAAATTAAAATTAAAATTAAAATTAAAATTAAAATTAAAATTAAAATTAAAATTAAAATTAAAATTAAAATTAAAATTAAAATTAAAATTAAAATTAAAATTAAAATTAAAATTAAATTAAAATTAAAATTAAAATTAAAATTAAAATTAAAATTAAAATTAAAATTAAAATTAAAATTAAAATTAAAATTAAAATTAAAATTAAAATTAAAATTAAAATTAAAATTAAAATTAAAATTAAAATTAAAATTAAAATTAAAATTAAAATTAAAATTAAAATTAAAATTAAAATTAAAATTAAAATTAAAATTAAAATTAAAATTAAAATTAAAATTAAAATTAAAATTAAAATTAAAATTAAAATTAAAATTAAAATTAAAATTAAAATTAAAATTAAAATTAAAATTAAAATTAAAATTAAAATTAAATTAAAATTAAAATTAAAATTAAAATTAAAATTAAAATTAAAATTAAAATTAAAATTAAAATTAAAATTAAAATTAAAATTAAAATTAAAATTAAAATTAAAATTAAAATTAAAATTAAAATTAAAATTAAAATTAAAATTAAAATTAAAATTAAAATTAAAATTAAAATTAAAATTAAAATTAAAATTAAAATTAAAATTAAAATTAAAATTAAAATTAAAATTAAAATTAAAAATTAAAATTAAAATTAAAATTAAAATTAAAATTAAAATTAAAATTAAAATTAAAATTAAAATTAAAATTAAAATTAAAATTAAAATTAAAATTAAAATTAAAATTAAAATTAAAATTAAAATTAAAATTAAAATTAAAATTAAAATTAAAATTAAAATTAAAATTAAAATTAAAATTAAAATTAAAATTAAAATTAAAATTAAAATTAAAATTAAAATTAAAATTAAAATTAAAATTAAAATTAAAATTAAAATTAAAATTAAAATTAAAATTAAAATTAAAATTAAAATTAAAATTAAAATTAAAATTAAAATTAAAATTAAAATTAAAATTAAAATTAAAATTAAAATTAAGAATTAAAATTAAAATTAAAATTAAAATTAAAATTAAAATTAAAATTAAAATTAAAATTAAAATTAAAATTAAAATTAAAATTAAAATTAAAATTAAAATTAAAATTAAAATTAAAATTAAAATTAAAATTAAAATTAAAATTAAAATTAAAATTAAAATTAAAATTAAAATTAAAATTAAAATTAAAATTAAAATTAAAATTAAAATTAAAATTAAAATTAAAATTAAAATTAAAATTAAAATTAAAATTAAAATTAAAATTAAAATTAAAATTAAAATTAAAATTAAAATTAAAATTAAAATTAAAATTAAAATTAAAATTAAAATTAAAATTAAAATTAAAATTAAAATTAAAATTAAAATTAAAATTAAAATTAAAATTAAAATTAAAATTAAAAATTAAAATTAAAATTAAAATTAAAATTAAAATTAAAATTAAAATTAAAATTAAAATTAAAATTAAAATTAAAATTAAAATTAAAATTAAAATTAAAATTAAAATTAAAATTAAAATTAAAATTAAAATTAAAATTAAAATTAAAATTAAAATTAAAATTAAAATTAAAATTAAAATTAAAATTAAAATTAAAATTAAAATTAAAATTAAAATTAAAATTAAAATTAAAATTAAAATTAAAATTAAAATTAAAATTAAAATTAAAATTAAAATTAAAATTAAAATTAAAATTAAAATTAAAATTAAAATTAAAATTAAAATTAAAATTAAAATTAAAATTAAAATTAAAATTAAAATTAAAATTAAAATTAAAATTAAAATTAAAATTAAAATTAAAATTAAAATTAAAATTAAAATTAAAATTAAAATTAAAATTAAAATTAAAATTAAAATTAAAATTAAAATTAAAATTAAAATTAAAATTAAAATTAAAATTAAAATTAAATTAAAATTAAAATTAAAATTAAAATTAAAATTAAAATTAAAATTAAAATTAAAATTAAAATTAAAATTAAAATTAAAATTAAAATTAAAATTAAAATTAAAATTAAAATTAAAATTAAAATTAAAATTAAAATTAAAATTAAAATTAAAATTAAAATTAAAATTAAAATTAAAATTAAAATTAAAATTAAAATTAAAATTAAAATTAAAATTAAAATTAAAATTAAAATTAAAATTAAAATTAAAATTAAAATTAAAATTAAAATTAAAATTAAAATTAAAATTAAAATTAAAATTAAAATTAAAATTAAAATTAAGAATTAAAATTAAAATTAAAATTAAAATTAAAATTAAAATTAAAATTAAAATTAAAATTAAAAATTAAAATTAAAATTAAAATTAAAATTAAAATTAAAATTAAAATTAAAATTAAAATTAAAATTAAAATTAAAATTAAAATTAAAATTAAAATTAAAATTAAAATTAAAATTAAAATTAAAATTAAAATTAAAATTAAAATTAAAATTAAAATTAAAATTAAAATTAAAATTAAAATTAAAATTAAAATTAAAATTAAAATTTAAAATTAAAATTAAAATTAAAATTAAAATTAAAATTAAAATTAAAATTAAAATTAAAATTAAAATTAAAATTAAAATTAAAATTAAAATTAAAATTAAAATTAAAATTAAAATTAAAATTAAAATTAAAAATTAAAATTAAAATTAAAATTAAAATTAAAATTAAAATTAAAATTAAAATTAAAATTAAAATTAAAATTAAAATTAAAATTAAAATTAAAATTAAAATTAAAATTAAAATTAAAATTAAAATTAAAATTAAAATTAAAATTAAAATTAAAATTAAAATTAAAATTAAAATTAAAATTAAAATTAAAATTAAAATTAAAATTAAAATTAAAATTAAAATTAAAATTAAAATTAAAATTAAAATTAAAATTAAAATTAAAATTAAAATTAAAATTAAAATTAAAATTAAAATTAAAATTAAAAATTAAAATTAAAATTAAAATTAAAATTAAAATTAAAATTAAAATTAAAATTAAAATTAAAATTAAAATTAAAATTAAAATTAAAATTAAGAATTAAAATTAAAATTAAAATTAAAATTAAAATTAAAATTAAAATTAAAATTAAAATTAAAATTAAAATTAAAATTAAAATTAAAATTAAAATTAAAATTAAAATTAAAATTAAAATTAAAATTAAAATTAAAATTAAAATTAAAATTAAAATTAAAATTAAAATTAAAATTAAAATTAAAAATTAAAATTAAAATTAAAATTAAAATTAAAATTAAAATTAAAATTAAAATTAAAATTAAAATTAAAATTAAAATTAAAATTAAAATTAAAATTAAAATTAAAATTAAAATTAAAATTAAAATTAAAATTAAAATTAAAATTAAAATTAAAATTAAATTAAAATTAAAATTAAAATTAAAATTAAAATTAAAATTAAAATTAAAATTAAAATTAAAATTAAAATTAAAATTAAAATTAAAATTAAAATTAAAATTAAAATTAAAATTAAAATTAAAATTAAAATTAAAATTAAAATTAAAATTAAAATTAAAATTAAAATTAAAATTAAAATTAAAATTAAAATTAAAATTAAAATTAAAATTAAAATTAAAATTAAAATTAAAATTAAAATTAAAATTAAAATTAAAATTAAAATTAAAATTAAAATTAAAATTAAAATTAAAATTAAAATTAAAATTAAAATTAAAATTAAAATTAAAATTAAAATTAAAATTAAAATTAAAATTAAAATTAAAATTAAAATTAAAATTAAAATTAAAATTAAAATTAAAATTAAAATTAAAATTAAAATTAAAATTAAAATTAAAATTAAAAATTAAAATTAAAATTAAAATTAAAATTAAAATTAAAATTAAAATTAAAATTAAAATTAAAATTAAAATTAAAATTAAAATTAAAATTAAAATTAAAATTAAAATTAAAATTAAAATTAAAATTAAAATTAAAATTAAAATTAAAATTAAAATTAAAATTAAAATTAAAATTAAAATTAAAATTAAAATTAAAATTAAAATTAAAATTAAAATTAAAATTAAAATTAAAATTAAAATTAAAATTAAAATTAAAATTAAAATTAAAATTAAAATTAAAATTAAAATTAAAATTAAAATTAAAATTAAAATTAAAATTAAAATTAAAATTAAAATTAAAATTAAAATTAAAATTAAAATTAAAATTAAAATTAAAATTAAAATTAAAATTAAAATTAAAATTAAAATTAAAATTAAAATTAAAATTAAAATTAAAATTAAAATTAAAATTAAAATTAAAATTAAAATTAAAATTAAAATTAAAATTAAAATTAAAATTAAAATTAAAATTAAAATTAAAATTAAAATTAAAATTAAAATTAAAAATTAAAATTAAAAATTAAAATTAAAATTAAAATTAAAATTAAAATTAAAATTAAAATTAAGAATTAAAATTAAAATTAAAATTAAAATTAAAATTAAAATTAAAATTAAAATTAAAATTAAAATTAAAATTAAAATTAAAATTAAAATTAAAATTAAAATTAAAATTAAAATTAAAATTAAAATTAAAATTAAAATTAAAATTAAAATTAAATTAAAATTAAAATTAAAATTAAAATTAAAATTAAAATTAAAATTAAAATTAAAATTAAAATTAAAATTAAAATTAAAATTAAAATTAAAATTAAAATTAAAATTAAAATTAAAATTAAAATTAAAATTAAAATTAAAATTAAAATTAAAATTAAAATTAAAATTAAAATTAAAATTAAAATTAAAATTAAAATTAAAATTAAAATTAAAATTAAAATTACAAAAATTAAAATTAAAATTAAAATTAAAATTAAAATTAAAATTAAAATTAAAATTAAAATTAAAATTAAAATTAAAATTAAAATTAAAATTAAAATTAAAATTAAAATTAAAATTAAAATTAAAATTAAAATTAAAATTAAAATTAAAATTAAAATTAAAATTAAAATTAAAATTAAAATTAAAATTAAATTAAAATTAAAATTAAAATTAAAATTAAAATTAAAATTAAAATTAAAATTAAAATTAAAATTAAAATTAAAATTAAAATTAAAATTAAAATTAAAATTAAAATTAAAATTAAAATTAAAATTAAAATTAAAATTAAAATTAAAATTAAAATTAAAATTAAAATTAAAATTAAAATTAAAATTAAAATTAAAATTAAAATTAAAATTAAAATTAAAATTAAAATTAAAATTAAAATTAAAATTAAAATTAAAATTAAAATTAAAATTAAAATTAAAATTAAATTAAAATTAAAATTAAAATTAAAATTAAAATTAAAATTAAGAATTAAAATTAAAATTAAAATTAAAATTAAAATTAAAATTAAAATTAAAATTAAAATTAAAATTAAAATTAAAATTAAAATTAAAATTAAAATTAAAATTAAAATTAAAATTAAAATTAAAATTAAAATTAAAATTAAAATTAAAATTAAAATTAAAATTAAAATTAAAATTAAAATTAAAATTAAAATTAAAATTAAAATTAAAATTAAAATTAAAATTAAAATTAAAATTAAAATTAAAATTAAAAATTAAAATTAAAATTAAAATTAAAATTAAAATTAAAATTAAAATTAAAATTAAAATTAAAATTAAAATTAAAATTAAAATTAAAATTAAAATTAAAATTAAAATTAAAATTAAAATTAAAATTAAAATTAAAATTAAAATTAAAATTAAAATTAAAATTAAAATTAAAATTAAAATTAAAATTAAATTAAAATTAAAATTAAAATTAAAATTAAAATTAAAATTAAAATTAAAATTAAAATTAAAATTAAAATTAAAATTAAAATTAAAATTAAAATTAAAATTAAAATTAAAATTAAAATTAAAATTAAAATTAAAATTAAAATTAAAATTAAAATTAAAATTAAAATTAAAATTAAAATTAAAATTAAAATTAAAATTAAAATTAAAATTAAAATTAAAATTAAAATTAAAATTAAAATTAAAATTAAAATTAAAATTAAAATTAAAATTAAAATTAAAATTAAAATTAAAATTAAAATTAAAATTAAAATTAAAATTAAAATTAAAATTAAAATTAAAATTAAAATTAAAATTAAAATTAAAATTAAAAATTAAAATTAAAATTAAAATTAAAATTAAAATTAAAATTAAGAATTAAAATTAAAATTAAAATTAAAATTAAAATTAAAATTAAAATTAAAATTAAAATTAAAATTAAAATTAAAAAATTAAAATTAAAATTAAAATTAAAATTAAAATTAAAATTAAAATTAAAATTAAAATTAAAATTAAAATTAAAATTAAAATTAAAATTAAAATTAAAATTAAAATTAAAAATTAAAATTAAAATTAAAATTAAAATTAAAATTAAAATTAAAATTAAAATTAAAATTAAAATTAAAATTAAAATTAAAATTAAAATTAAAATTAAAATTAAAATTAAAATTAAAATTAAAATTAAAAATTAAAATTAAAATTAAAATTAAAATTAAAATTAAAATTAAAATTAAAATTAAAATTAAAATTAAAATTAAAATTAAAATTAAAATTAAAATTAAAAATTAAAATTAAAATTAAAATTAAAATTAAAATTAAAATTAAAATTAAAATTAAAATTAAAATTAAAATTAAAATTAAAATTAAAATTAAAATTAATTAAAATTAAAATTAAAATTAAAATTAAAATTAAAATTAAAATTAAAATTAAAATTAAAATTAAAATTAAAATTAAAATTAAAATTAAAATTAAAATTAAAATTAAAATTAAAATTAAAATTAAAATTAAAATTAAAATTAAAATTAAAATTAAAATTAAAATTAAAATTAAAATTAAAATTAAAATTAAAATTAAAATTAAAATTAAAATTAAAATTAAAATTAAAATTAAAATTAAAATTAAAATTAAAATTAAGAATTAAAATTAAAATTAAAATTAAAATTAAAATTAAAATTAAAATTAAAATTAAAATTAAAATTAAAATTAAAAATTAAAATTAAAATTAAAATTAAAATTAAAATTAAAATTAAAATTAAAATTAAAATTAAAATTAAAATTAAAATTAAAATTAAAATTAAAATTAAAATTAAAATTAAAATTAAAATTAAAATTAAAATTAAAATTAAAATTAAAATTAAAATTAAAATTAAAATTAAAATTAAAATTAAAATTAAAATTAAAATTAAAATTAAAATTAAAATTAAAATTAAAATTAAAAATTAAAATTAAAATTAAAATTAAAATTAAAATTAAAATTAAAATTAAAATTAAAATTAAAATTAAATTAAAATTAAAATTAAAATTAAAATTAAAATTAAAATTAAAATTAAAATTAAAATTAAAATTAAAATTAAAATTAAAATTAAAATTAAAATTAAAATTAAAATTAAAATTAAAATTAAAATTAAATTAAAATTAAAATTAAAATTAAAAATTAAAATTAAAATTAAAATTAAAATTAAAATTAAAATTAAAATTAAAATTAAAATTAAAATTAAAATTAAAATTAAAATTAAAATTAAAATTAAAATTAAAATTAAAATTAAAATTAAAATTAAAATTAAAATTAAAATTAAAATTAAAATTAAAATTAAAATTAAAATTAAAATTAAAATTAAAATTAAAAATTAAAATTAAAATTAAAATTAAAATTAAAATTAAAATTAAAATTAAAATTAAAATTAAAATTAAAATTAAAATTAAAATTAAAATTAAAATTAAAATTAAAATTAAAATTAAAATTAAAATTAAAATTAAAATTAAAATTAAAATTAAAATTAAAATTAAAATTAAAATTAAAATTAAAATTAAAATTAAAATTAAAATTAAAATTAAAATTAAAATTAAAATTAAAATTAAAATTAAAATTAAAATTAAAATTAAAATTAAAATTAAAATTAAAATTAAAATTAAAATTAAAATTAAAATTAAAATTAAAATTAAAATTAAAATTAAAATTAAAATTAAAATTAAAATTAAAATTAAAATTAAAATTAAAATTAAAATTAAAATTAAAATTAAAATTAAAATTAAAATTAAAATTAAAAATTAAAATTAAAATTAAAATTAAAATTAAAATTAAAATTAAAATTAAAATTAAAATTAAAATTAAAATTAAAATTAAAATTAAAATTAAAATTAAAATTAAAATTAAAATTAAAATTAAAATTAAAATTAAAATTAAAATTAAAATTAAAATTAAAAATTAAAATTAAAATTAAAATTAAAATTAAAATTAAAATTAAAATTAAGAATTAAAATTAAAATTAAAATTAAAATTAAAATTAAAATTAAAATTAAAATTAAAATTAAAATTAAAATTAAAATTAAAATTAAAATTAAAATTAAAATTAAAATTAAAATTAAAATTAAAATTAAAATTAAAATTAAAATTAAAATTAATTAAAATTAAAATTAAAATTAAAATTAAAAATTAAAATTAAAATTAAAATTAAAATTAAAATTAAAATTAAAATTAAAATTAAAATTAAAATTAAAATTAAAATTAAAATTAAAATTAAAATTAAGAATTAAAATTAAAATTAAAATTAAATTAAAATTAAAATTAAAATTAAAATTAAAATTAAAATTAAAATTAAAATTAAAATTAAAATTAAGAATTAAAATTAAAATTAAAATTAAAATTAAAATTAAAATTAAAATTAAAATTAAAATTAAAATTAAAATTAAAATTAAAATTAAAATTAAAATTAAAATTAAAATTAAAATTAAAATTAAGAATTAAAATTAAAATTAAAATTAAAATTAAAATTAAAATTAAAATTAAAATTAAAATTAAAATTAAAATTAAAATTAAAATTAAAATTAAAATTAAAATTAAAATTAAAATTAAAATTAAAATTAAAATTAAAATTAAAATTAAAATTAAAATTAAAATTAAAATTAAAATTAAAATTAAAATTAAAGAATTAAAAATTAAAATTAAAATTAAAATTAAAATTAAAATTAAAATTAAAATTAAAATTAAAATTAAAATTAAAATTAAAATTAAAATTAAAATTAAAATTAAAATTAAAATTAAAATTAAAAATTAAAATTAAAATTAAAATTAAAATTAAAATTAAAATTAAAAATTAAAATTAAAATTAAAATTAAAATTAAAATTAAAATTAAAATTAAAATTAAAATTAAAATTAAAATTAAAATTAAGAATTAAAATTAAAATTAAAATTAAGAATTAAAAAATTAAAATTAAAATTAAAATTAAAATTAAAATTAAAATTAAAATTAAAATTAAAATTAAGAATTAAAATTAAAATTAAAATTAAAATTAAAATTAAAATTAAAATTAAAATTAAAATTAAAATTAAAATTAAAATTAAAATTAAAATTAAAATTAAAATTAAAATTAAAATTAAAATTAAAATTAAAATTAAGAATTAAAATTAAAATTAAAATTAAAATTAAAATTAAAATTAAAATTAAAAATTAAAATTAAAATTAAAATTAAAATTAAAATTAAAATTAAAATTAAAATTAAAATTAAAATTAAAATTAAAATTAAAATTAAAATTAAAATTAAAATTAAAATTAAAATTAAAATTAAAATTAAAATTAAAATTAAAATTAAAATTAAAATTAAAATTAAAATTAAAATTAAAATTAAAATTAAAATTAAAATTAAAATTAAAATTAAATTAAAATTAAAATTAAAATTAAAAATTAAAATTAAAATTAAAATTAAAATTAAAATTAAAATTAAAATTAAAATTAAAATTAAAATTAAAATTAAAATTAAGAATTAAAATTAAAATTAAAATTAAAATTAAAATTAAAATTAAAATTAAAATTAAAATTAAAATTAAAATTAAAATTAAAATTAAAATTAAAATTAAAATTAAAATTAAAATTAAAATTAAAATTAAAATTAAAATTAAAATTAAAATTAAAATTAAAATTAAAATTAAAATTAAATTAAAATTAAAATTAAAATTAAAATTAAAATTAAAATTAAAATTAAAATTAAAATTAAAATTAAAATTAAAATTAAAATTAAAATTAAAATTAAAATTAAAATTAAAATTAAAATTAAAATTAAAATTAAAATTAAAATTAAAATTAAAATTAAAATTAAAATTAAAATTAAAATTAAAATTAAAATTAAAATTAAAATTAAAATTAAAATTAAAATTAAAATTAAAATTAAAATTAAAATTAAAATTAAAATTAAAATTAAAATTAAAATTAAAATTAAAATTAAAATTAAAATTAAAATTAAAATTAAAATTAAAATTAAAATTAAAATTAAAATTAAAATTAAAATTAAAATTAAAATTAAAATTAAAATTAAAATTAAAATTAAAATTAAAATTAAAATTAAAATTAAAATTAAAATTAAAATTAAAATTAAAATTAAAATTAAAATTAAAATTAAAATTAAAATTAAAATTAAAATTAAAATTAAAATTAAAATTAAAATTAAAATTAAAATTAAAATTAAAATTAAAATTAAAATTAAAATTAAAATTAAAATTAAAATTAAAAATTAAAATTAAAATTAAAATTAAAATTAAAATTAAAATTAAAATTAAAATTAAAATTAAAATTAAAATTAAAATTAAAATTAAAATTAAAATTAAAATTAAAATTAAAATTAAAATTAAAATTAAAATTAAAATTAAAATTAAAATTAAAATTAAAATTAAAATTAAAATTAAAATTAAAATTAAAATTAAAATTAAAATTAAAATTAAAATTAAAATTAAAATTAAAATTAAAATTAAAATTAAAATTAAAATTAAAATTAAAATTAAAATTAAAATTAAAATTAAAATTAAAATTAAAATTAAAATTAAAATTAAAATTAAAATTAAAATTAAAATTAAAATTAAAATTAAAATTAAAATTAAAATTAAAATTAAAATTAAATTAAAATTAAAATTAAAATTAAAATTAAAATTAAAATTAAAATTAAAATTAAAATTAAAATTAAAATTAAAATTAAAATTAAAATTAAAATTAAAATTAAAAATTAAAATTAAAATTAAAATTAAAATTAAAATTAAGAATTAAAATTAAAATTAAGAATTAAAATTAAAATTAAAATTAAAATTAAAATTAAAATTAAAATTAAAATTAAAATTAAAATTAAAATTAAAATTAAAAATTAAAATTAAAATTAAAATTAAAATTAAAATTAAAATTAAGAATTAAAATTAAAATTAAAATTAAAATTAAAATTAAAATTAAAATTAAAATTAAAATTAAAATTAAAATTAAAATTAAAATTAAAATTAAAATTAAAAATTAAAATTAAAATTAAAAATTAAAATTAAAATTAAAATTAAAATTAAAATTAAAATTAAAATTAAAATTAAAATTAAAATTAAAATTAAAATTAAAATTAAAATTAAAATTAAAATTAAAATTAAAATTAAAATTAAAATTAAAATTAAAATTAAAATTAAAATTAAAATTAAAATTAAAATTAAAATTAAAATTAAAATTAAAATTAAAATTAAAATTAAAATTAAAATTAAAATTAAAATTAAAATTAAAATTAAAATTAAATTAAAATTAAAATTAAAATTAAAATTAAAATTAAAATTAAAAATTAAAATTAAAATTAAAATTAAAATTAAAATTAAAATTAAAATTAAAATTAAAATTAAAATTAAAATTAAAATTAAAATTAAAATTAAAATTAAAATTAAAATTAAAATTAAAATTAAAATTAAAATTAAAATTAAAAAAAATTAAAATTAAAATTAAAATTAAAATTAAAATTAAAATTAAAATTA
The DNA here is from genome assembly GCA_030435695.1 of Brachymystax lenok tsinlingensis. Lineage (NCBI taxonomy): Eukaryota > Metazoa > Chordata > Actinopteri > Salmoniformes > Salmonidae > Brachymystax > Brachymystax lenok. Next base: position 42,281,563 of record CM059801.1, read on the forward strand.
AAATTAAAAATTAAAATTAAAATTAAAATTAAAATTAAAATTAAAATTAAAATTAAAATTAAAATTAAAATTAAAATTAAAATTAAAATTAAAATTAAAATTAAAATTAAAATTAAAATTAAAATTAAAATTAAAATTAAAATTAAAATTAAAATTAAAATTAAAATTAAAATTAAAATTAAAATTAAAATTAAAATTAAAATTAAAATTAAAATTAAAATTAAAATTAAAATTAAAATTAAAATTAAAATTAAAATTAAAATTAAAATTAAAATTAAAATTAAAATTAAAATTAAAATTAAAATTAAAATTAAAATTAAAATTAAAATTAAAATTAAAATTAAAATTAAAATTAAAATTAAAATTAAAATTAAAATTAAAATTAAAATTAAAATTAAAATTAAAAATTAAAATTAAAATTAAAATTAAAATTAAAATTAAAATTAAAATTAAAATTAAAATTAAAATTAAAATTAAAATTAAAATTAAAATTAAAATTAAAATTAAAATTAAAATTAAAATTAAAATTAAAATTAAAATTAAAATTAAAATTAAGAATTAAAATTAAAATTAAAATTAAAATTAAAATTAAAATTAAAAATTAAAATTAAAATTAAAATTAAAATTAAAATTAAAATTAAAATTAAAATTAAAATTAAAATTAAAATTAAAATTAAAATTAAAATTAAAATTAAAATTAAAATTAAAATTAAAATTAAAATTAAAATTAAAATTAAAATTAAAATTAAAATTAAAATTAAAATTAAAAATTAAAATTAAAATTAAAATTAAAATTAAAATTAAAATTAAAATTAAAATTAAAATTAAAATTAAAATTAAAATTAAAATTAAAATTAAAATTAAAATTAAAATTAAAATTAAAATTAAAATTAAAATTAAAAATTAAGAATTAAAATTAAAATTAAAATTAAAATTAAAATTAAAATTAAAATTAAAATTAAAATTAAAATTAAAATTAAAATTAAAATTAAAATTAAAATTAAAATTAAAATTAAAATTAAAATTAAAATTAAAATTAAAATTAAAATTAAAATTAAAATTAAAATTAAAATTAAAATTAAAATTAAAATTAAAATTAAAATTAAAATTAAAATTAAAATTAAAATTAAAATTAAAATTAAAATTAAAATTAAAATTAAAATTAAAATTAAAATTAAAATTAAAATTAAAATTAAAATTAAAATTAAAATTAAAATTAAAATTAAAATTAAAATTAAAATTAAAATTAAAATTAAAATTAAAATTAAAATTAAAATTAAAATTAAAATTAAAATTAAAATTAAAATTAAAATTAAAATTAAAATTAAAATTAAAATTAAAATTAAAATTAAAATTAAAATTAAAATTAAAATTAAAATTAAAATTAAAATTAAAATTAAAATTAAAATTAAAATTAAAATTAAAATTAAAATTAAAATTAAAATTAAAATTAAAATTAAAATTAAAATTAAAATTAAAATTAAAATTAAAATTAAAATTAAAATTAAAATTAAAATTAAAATTAAAATTAAAATTAAAATTAAAAATTAAAATTAAAATTAAAATTAAAATTAAAATTAAAATTAAAATTAAAATTAAATTAAAATTAAAATTAAAATTAAAATTAAAATTAAAATTAAAATTAAAATTAAAATTAAAATTAAAATTAAAATTAAAATTAAAATTAAAATTAAAATTAAAATTAAAATTAAAATTAAAATTAAAATTAAAATTAAAATTAAAATTAAAATTAAAATTAAAATTAAAATTAAAATTAAAATTAAAATTAAAATTAAAATTAAAATTAAAATTAAAATTAAAATTAAAATTAAAATTAAAATTAAAATTAAAATTAAAATTAAAATTAAAATTAAAATTAAAATTAAAATTAAAATTAAAATTAAAATTAAAATTAAAATTAAAATTAAAATTAAAATTAAAATTAAAATTAAAATTAAAATTAAAATTTAAAATTAAAATTAAAATTAAAATTAAAATTAAAATTAAAATTATTAAAATTAAAATTAAAATTAAAATTAAAATTAAAATTAAAATTAAAATTAAAATTAAAATTAAAATTAAAATTAAGAATTAAAATTAAAATTAAAATTAAAATTAAAATTAAAATTAAAATTAAAATTAAAATTAAAATTAAAATTAAAATTAAAATTAAAATTAAAATTAAAATTAAAATTAAAATTAAAATTAAAATTAAAATTAAAATTAAAATTAAAATTAAAATTAAAATTAAAATTAAAATTAAAATTAAAATTAAAATTAAAATTAAAATTAAAATTAAAAATTAAAATTAAAATTAAAATTAAAATTAAAATTAAAATTAAAATTAAAATTAAAATTAAAATTAAAATTAAAATTAAAATTAAAATTAAAATTAAGAATTAAAATTAAAATTAAAATTAAAATTAAAATTAAAATTAAAATTAAAATTAAAATTAAAATTAAAAATTAAAATTAAAATTAAAATTAAAATTAAAATTAAAATTAAAATTAAAATTAAAATTAAAATTAAAATTAAAATTAAAATTAAAATTAAAATTAAAATTAAAATTAAAATTAAAATTAAAATTAAAATTAAAATTAAAATTAAAATTAAAATTAAAATTAAAATTAAAATTAAAATTAAAATTAAAATTAAAATTAAAATTAAATTAAAATTAAAATTAAAATTAAAATTAAAATTAAAATTAAAATTAAAATTAAAATTAAAATTAAAATTAAAATTAAAATTAAAATTAAAATTAAAATTAAAATTAAAATTAAAATTAAAATTAAAATTAAAATTAAAATTAAAATTAAAATTAAAATTAAAATTAAAATTAAAATTAAAATTAAAATTAAAATTAAAATTAAAATTAAAATTAAAATTAAAATTAAAATTAAAATTAAAATTAAAATTAAAATTAAAATTAAAATTAAAATTAAAATTAAAATTAAAATTAAAATTAAAATTAAAATTAAAATTAAAATTAAAATTAAAATTAAAATTAAAATTAAAAATTAAAATTAAAATTAAAATTAAAATTAAAATTAAAATTAAAATTAAAATTAAAATTAAAAATTAAAATTAAAATTAAAATTAAAATTAAAATTAAAATTAAAATTAAAATTAAAATTAAAATTAAAATTAAAATTAAAATTAAAATTAAAATTAAAATTAAAATTAAAATTAAAATTAAAATTAAAATTAAAATTAAAATTAAAATTAAAATTAAAATTAAAATTAAAATTAAAATTAAAATTAAAATTAAATTAAAATTAAAATTAAAATTAAAATTAAAATTAAAATTAAAATTAAAATTAAAATTAAAATTAAAATTAAAATTAAAATTAAAATTAAAATTAAAATTAAAATTAAAATTAAAATTAAAATTAAAATTAAAATTAAAATTAAAATTAAAATTAAAATTAAAATTAAAATTAAAAATTAAAATTAAAATTAAAATTAAAATTAAAATTAAAATTAAAATTAAAATTAAAATTAAAATTAAAATTAAAATTAAAATTAAAATTAAAATTAAAATTAAAATTAAAATTAAAATTAAAAATTAAAATTAAAATTAAAATTAAAATTAAAATTAAAATTAAAATTAAAATTAAAATTAAAATTAAAATTAAAATTAAAATTAAAATTAAAATTAAAATTAAAATTAAAATTAAAATTAAAATTAAAATTAATTAAAATTAAAATTAAAATTAAAATTAAAATTAAAAATTAAAATTAAAATTAAAATTAAAATTAAAATTAAAATTAAGAATTAAAATTAAAATTAAAATTAAAATTAAAATTAAAATTAAAATTAAAATTAAAATTAAAATTAAAATTAAAATTAAAATTAAAATTAAAATTAAAATTAAAAATTAAAATTAAAATTAAAATTAAAATTAAAATTAAAATTAAAAATTAAAATTAAAATTAAAATTAAAATTAAAATTAAAAATTAAAATTAAAATTAAAATTAAAATTAAAATTAAGAATTAAAATTAAAATTAAAATTAAAATTAAAATTAAAATTAAAATTAAAATTAAAATTAAAATTAAAATTAAAATTAAAATTAAAATTAAAATTAAAATTAAAATTAAAATTAAAATTAAAATTAAAATTAAAATTAAAATTAAAATTAAAATTAAAATTAAAATTAAGAATTAAAATTAAAATTAGAAATTAAAATTAAAATTAAAATTAAAATTAAAATTAAAATTAAAATTAAAATTAAAATTAAAATTAAAATTAAAATTAAAATTAAAATTAAAATTAAAATTAAAATTAAAATTAAAATTAAAATTAAAATTAAAATTAAAAATTAAAATTAAAATTAAAATTAAAATTAAAATTAAAATTAAAATTAAAATTAAAATTAAAATTAAAATTAAAATTAAAATTAAAATTAAAATTAAAATTAAAATTAAAATTAAAATTAAAATTAAAATTAAAATTAAAATTAAAATTAAAATTAAGAATTAAAATTAAAATTAAAATTAAAATTAAGAATTAAAATTAAAATTAAAATTAAAATTAAAATTAAAATTAAAATTAAAATTAAAATTAAAATTAAAATTAAAATTAAAATTAAAAATTAAAATTAAAATTAAAATTAAAATTAAAATTAAAATTAAAATTAAAATTAAAATTAAAATTAAAATTAAAATTAAAATTAAAATTAAGAATTAAAATTAAAAATTAAAATTAAAATTAAAATTAAAATTAAGAATTAAAATTAAAATTAAAATTAAAATTAAAATTAAAATTAAAATTAAAATTAAAATTAAAATTAAAATTAAAATTAAAATTAAAATTAAAATTAAAATTAAAATTAAAATTAAAATTAAAATTAAAATTAAAATTAAAATTAAAATTAAAATTAAAATTAAAATTAAAATTAAAATTAAAATTAAAATTAAAATTAAAATTAAAATTAAAATTAAAATTAAAATTAAAATTAAAAATTAAAATTAAAATTAAAATTAAAATTAAAAATTAAAATTAAAAATTAAAATTAAAATTAAAATTAAAATTAAAATTAAAATTAAAATTAAAATTAAAATTAAAATTAAAATTAAAATTAAAATTAAAATTAAAATTAAAATTAAAATTAAAATTAAATTAAAATTAAAATTAAAAATTAAAATTAAAATTAAAATTAAGAATTAAAATTAAAATTAAAATTAAAATTAAAATTAAAATTAAGAATTAAAATTAAAATTAAAATTAAAATTAAAATTAAAATTAATTAAAATTAAAATTAAAATTAAAATTAAAATTAAAATTAAAATTAAAATTAAAATTAAAATTAAAATTAAAATTAAAATTAAAATTAAAAATTAAAATTAAAATTAAAATTAAAATTAAAATTAAAATTAAAATTAAAATTAAAATTAAAATTAAAATTAAAATTAAAATTAAAATTAAAATTAAAATTAAAATTAAAATTAAAATTAAAATTAAAATTAAAATTAAAAATTAAAATTAAAATTAAAATTAAAATTAAAATTAAAATTAAAATTAAAATTAAAATTAAAGAATTAAAAATTAAAATTAAAATTAAAATTAAAATTAAAATTAAAATTAAAATTAAAATTAAAATTAAAATTAAAATTAAAATTAAAATTAAAATTAAAATTAAAATTAAAATTAAAATTAAAATTAAAAATTAAAATTAAAATTAAAATTAAAATTAAGAATTAAAATTAAAATTAAGAATTAAAATTAAAATTAAAATTAAAATTAAAATTAAAAATTAAAATTAAAATTAAAATTAAAATTAAAATTAAAATTAAAATTAAAATTAAAATTAAAATTAAAATTAAAATTAAAATTAAAATTAAAATTAAAATTAAAATTAAAATTAAAATTAAAATTAAAATTAAAATTAAAATTAAAATTAAAATTAAAATTAAAATTAAAATTAAAATTAAAATTAAAATTAAAATTAAAAATTAAAATTAAAATTAAAATTAAGAATTAAAATTAAAATTAAAATTAAAATTAAAATTAAAATTAAAATTAAAATTAAAATTAAAATTAAAATTAAAATTAAAATTAAAATTAAAATTAAAATTAAAATTAAAATTAAAAATTAAAATTAAAATTAAAATTAAAAATTAAAATTAAAATTAAAATTAAAATTAAAATTAAAATTAAAATTAAAATTAAAATTAAAATTAAAATTAAAATTAAAATTAAAATTAAAATTAAGAATTAAAATTAAAATTAAAATTAAAAATTAAAATTAAAATTAAAATTAAAATTAAAATTAAAATTAAAATTAAAAATTAAAATTAAAATTAAAATTAAAATTAAAATTAAAATTAAAATTAAAATTAAAATTAAAATTAAAATTAAAAATTAAAATTAAAATTAAAATTAAAATTAAAATTAAAATTAAAATTAAAATTAAAATTAAAATTAAAATTAAAATTAAAATTAAAATTAAAATTAAGAATTAAAATTAAAATTAAAATTAAAATTAAGAATTAAAATTAAAATTAAAATTAAAATTAAAAATTAAAATTAAAATTAAAATTAAAATTAAAATTAAAATTAAAATTAAAATTAAAATTAAAATTAAAATTAAAATTAAAATTAAAATTAAAATTAAAATTAAAATTAAAATTAAAATTAAAATTAAAATTAAAATTAAAATTAAAAATTAAAATTAAAATTAAAATTAAAATTAAAATTAAAATTAAAATTAAAATTAAAATTAAAATTAAAATTAAAATTAAAATTAAAATTAAGAATTAAAATTAAAATTAAAATTAAAATTAAAATTAAAATTAAAATTAAAATTAAAATTAAAATTAAAATTAAAATTAAAATTAAAATTAAAATTAAAATTAAAATTAAAATTAAAATTAAAATTAAAATTAAAATTAAAATTAAAATTAAAATTAAAATTAAAATTAAAATTAAAATTAAAATTAAAAATTAAAATTAAAAATTAAAATTAAAATTAAAATTAAAATTAAAATTAAAATTAAAATTAAAATTAAAATTAAAATTAAAATTAAAATTAAAATTAAAATTAAAATTAAAATTAAAATTAAAATTAAAATTAAAATTAAAATTAAAATTAAAATTAAAATTAAAATTAAAATTAAAATTAAAATTAAAATTAAATTAAAATTAAAATTAAAATTAAAATTAAAATTAAAATTAAAATTAAAATTAAAATTAAAATTAAAATTAAAATTAAAATTAAAATTAAAATTAAAATTAAAATTAAAATTAAAATTAAAATTAAAATTAAAATTAAAATTAAAATTAAAATTAAAATTAAAATTAAAATTAAAATTAAAATTAAAATTAAAATTAAAATTAAAATTAAAATTAAAATTAAAATTAAAATTAAAATTAAAATTAAAATTAAAATTAAAATTAAAATTAAAATTAAAATTAAAATTAAAATTAAAATTAAAATTAAAATTAAAATTAAGAATTAAAATTAAAATTAAAATTAAAATTAAAATTAAAATTAAAATTAAATTAAAATTAAAATTAAAATTAAAATTAAAATTAAAATTAAAATTAAAATTAAAATTAAAATTAAAATTAAAATTAAAATTAAAATTAAAATTAAAATTAAAATTAAAATTAAAAATTAAAATTAAAATTAAAATTAAAATTAAAATTAAAATTAAAATTAAAATTAAAATTAAAATTAAAATTAAAATTAAAATTAAAATTAAAATTAAAATTAAAATTAAAATTAAAATTAAAATTAAAATTAAAATTAAAATTAAAATTAAAATTAAGAATTAAAATTAAAATTAAAATTAAAATTAAAATTAAAATTAAAATTAAAATTAAAATTAAATTAAAATTAAAATTAAAATTAAAATTAAAATTAAAATTAAAATTAAAATTAAAATTAAAATTAAAATTAAAATTAAAATTAAAATTAAAATTAAAATTAAAATTAAAATTAAAATTAAAATTAAAATTAAGAATTAAAATTAAAATTAAAATTAAAATTAAAATTAAAATTAAAATTAAAATTAAAATTAAAATTAAAATTAAAATTAAAATTAAAATTAAAATTAAAATTAAAATTAAAATTAAAATTAAAATTAAAATTAAAATTAAAATTAAAATTAAAATTAAAATTAAAAATTAAAATTAAAATTAAAATTAAAATTAAAATTAAAATTAAAATTAAAATTAAAATTAAAATTAAAATTAAAATTAAAATTAAAATTAAAATTAAAATTAAAATTAAAATTAAAATTAAAATTAAAATTAAAATTAAAATTAAAAATTAAAATTAAAAATTAAAATTAAAATTAAAATTAAAAATTAAAATTAAAATTAAAATTAAAATTAAAATTAAAATTAAAATTAAAATTAAAATTAAAATTAAAATTAAAATTAAAATTAAAATTAAAATTAAAATTAAAATTAAAATTAAAATTAAAATTAAAATTAAAATTAAAATTAAAATTAAAATTAAAATTAAAATTAAAATTAAAATTAAAATTAAAATTAAAATTAAAATTAAAATTAAAATTAAAATTAAAATTAAAATTAAAATTAAAATTAAAATTAAAATTAAAATTAAAATTAAAATTAAAATTAAAATTAAAATTAAAATTAAAATTAAAATTAAAATTAAAATTAAAATTAAAATTAAAATTAAAATTAAAATTAAAATTAAAATTAAAATTAAAATTAAAATTAAAATTAAAATTAAAATTAAAATTAAAATTAAAATTAAAATTAAAATTAAAATTAAAATTAAAATTAAAATTAAAAATTAAAATTAAAATTAAAATTAAAATTAAAATTAAAATTAAAATTAAAATTAAAATTAAAATTAAAATTAAAATTAAAATTAAAATTAAAATTAAAATTAAAATTAAAATTAAAATTAAAATTAAAATTAAAATTAAAATTAAAATTAAAATTAAAATTAAAATTAAAATTAAAATTAAAATTAAAATTAAAATTAAAATTAAAATTAAAATTAAAATTAAAATTAAAATTAAAATTAAAATTAAATTAAAATTAAAAATTAAAATTAAAAATTAAAATTAAAATTAAAATTAAAATTAAAATTAAAAATTAAAATTAAAATTAAAATTAAAATTAAAATTAAAATTAAAATTAAAATTAAAATTAAAATTAAAATTAAAATTAAAATTAAAATTAAAATTAAAATTAAAATTAAAATTAAAATTAAAATTAAAATTAAAATTAAAATTAAAATTAAAATTAAAATTAAAATTAATTAAAATTAAAATTAAAATTAAAATTAAAATTAAAATTAAAATTAAAATTAAAATTAAAATTAAAATTAAAATTAAAATTAAAATTAAGAATTAAAATTAAAATTAAAATTAAAATTAATTAAAATTAAAATTAAAATTAAAATTAAAATTAAAATTAAAATTAAAATTAAAATTAAAATTAAAATTAAAATTAAAATTAAAATTAAAATTAAAATTAAAATTAAAATTAAAAATTAAAATTAAAATTAAAAATTAAAATTAAAATTAAAATTAAAAATTAAAATTAAAATTAAAATTAAAAATTAAAATTAAAATTAAAATTAAAATTAAAAATTAAAATTAAAATTAAAATTAAAATTAAAAATTAAAATTAAAATTAAAATTAAAATTAAAATTAAAATTAAAATTAAAATTAAAATTAAAATTAAAATTAAAATTAAAATTAAAATTAAAATTAAAAATTAAAATTAAAATTAAAATTAAAATTAAAATTAAAATTAAAAATTAAAATTAAAATTAAAATTAAAATTAAAATTAAAATTAAAATTAAAATTAAAATTAAAATTAAAATTAAAATTAAAATTAAAATTAAAATTAAAATTAAAATTAAAATTAAAAATTAAGAATTAAAATTAAAATTAAAATTAAAATTAAAAATTAAAATTAAAATTAAAATTAAAATTAAAATTAAAATTAAAATTAAAATTAAAATTAAAATTAAAATTAAAATTAAAATTAAAAATTAAAATTAAAATTAAAATTAAAATTAAAATTAAAATTAAAATTAAAAATTAAAATTAAAATTAAAATTAAAATTAAAATTAAGAATTAAAATTAAAATTAAGAATTAAAATTAAAATTAAAATTAAAATTAAGAATTAAAATTAAAATTAAAATTAAAATTAAAATTAAAATTAAAATTAAAATTAAAATTAAAATTAAAATTAAAATTAAAATTAAAATTAAAATTAAAATTAAAATTAAAATTAAAATTAAAATTAAAATTAAAATTAAAATTAAAATTAAAATTAAAATTAAAAAATTAAAATTAAAATTAAGAATTAAAATTAAAATTAAAATTAAAATTAAAAATTAAAATTAAAATTAAAATTAAAATTAAAATTAAAAATTAAAATTAAAATTAAAAATTAAAATTAAAATTAAAATTAAAAATTAAAATTAAAATTAAAATTAAAATTAAGAATTAAAATTAAAATTAAAATTAAAATTAAAATTAAAATTAAAATTAAGAATTAAAATTAAGAATTAAAATTAAAATTAAAATTAAAATTAAAATTAAAATTAAAAATTAAAATTAAAATTAAAATTAAAATTAAAATTAAAATTAAAATTAAGAATTAAAATTAAAATTAAGAATTAAAAATTAAAATTAAAATTAAGAATTAAAAATTAAAATTAAAATTAAAATTAAGAAATTAAAATTAAAATTAAAATTAGAAATTAAAATTAAAATTAAAAATTAAGAATTAAAATTAAAATTAAAATTAAAATTAAAATTAAAATTAAAATTAAAATTAAAATTAAAAATTAAAATTAAAATTAAAATTAAAAATTAAAATTAAGAAATTAAAAATTAAAATTAAAATTAAAATTAAAATTAAAAATTAAAATTAAAATTAAAATTAAAATTAAAATTAAAATTAAAATTAAAATTAAAATTAAAATTAAAATTAAAATTAAAATTAAAAATTAAAATTAAAAATTAAAAATTAAAATTAAAATTAAAATTAAAATTAAAATTAAAATTAAAATTAAAATTAAAATTAAAATTAAAATTAAAATTAAAATTAAAATTAAAATTAAAATTAAAATTAAAATTAAAATTAAAATTAAAATTAAGAATTAAAATTAAAATTAAAATTAAAATTAAAATTAAAATTAAAATTAAAATTAAAATTAAAATTAAAATTAAGAAATTAAAATTAAAAATTAAAATTAAAATTAAAATTAAAATTAAAATTAAAATTAAAATTAAATTAAAATTAAAATTAAAAATTAAAATTAAAATTAAAATTAAAATTAAAATTAAAATTAAAATTAAAATTAAAATTAAAATTAAAATTAAGAATTAAAATTAAGAATTAAAATTAAAATTAAAATTAAAATTAAAATTAAAATTAAAATTAAAATTAAAATTAAATTAAAATTAAAATTAAGAATTAAAATTAAAATTAAAGAATTAAGAATTAAAATTAAAATTAAAATTAAAATTAAGAATTAAAATTAAAATTAAAATTAAAAATTAAAATTAAAATTAAAATTAAAATTAAGAATTAAAGATTAAAATTAAAATTAAAATTAAAATTAAAATTAAAATTAAAATTAAAATTAAAATTAAAATTAAAATTAAAATTAAGAATTAAAATTAAAATTAAAATTAAAATTAAATTAAAATTAAAATTAAAAATTAAAATTAAAATTAAAATTAAAATTAAAATTAAAATTAAAATTAAAATTAAAATTAAGAATTAAAATTAAAATTAAAAATTAAGGAGTAAAATTAAAATTAAAGTG
>CM059802.1:0-85000 GCA_030435695.1 Brachymystax lenok tsinlingensis
TATATTACCCTGATCAATTCTTTTCTCCTATATAACCCTGACTACCCTGTCTCCTATAATTCCTGATCATCATGTCCTCCTATATATCCCTGATGATCATGTCTCCTATATATCCCTGATGATCACATCTCCTATATAACGCTGATTACTGGTGTCTAACAGAGAACTCTTTGATCATCAGCGGAAACTCCTATATAACCCTGACTACTCTGCAAGTCTCCTATATAACGCCAGATTATCATGCTCAAATATATAACCCCTGATCATCATGTCTCCCTATACAACCCTTATCATCATGTCTCCTATATATCCCTGATCATCTTGCTCTAATATATAACCCTCTATCCCCTGGATCATCATGTCTCCTATATGTCTCCTGATCACTTCATGTCTCCATATATATCCCTGATCCTCATGTTCAATATATAACCATGATCACTATGTCTCCTATATAACCCTGATCATCCTGTCTCCTATATATAACCCTGATCATCATGTTCAATATGGTAACCCTGATCATCATGTCTCCTATATATCCCTCTATCCCTGATCATCATGTCGTTCTATAACCTCGATCCTCATGTCTCCTATAAGTATCCCTGATCATCATGTCTAATATATAACCCTGATCACTATGTCTCTCTATATAACCCTCATATCCCTGATCACTATGTCTCCTTTATATATCCCTGATCATCATGTCTCCTATATATCCCTGATTATCATGTTCAATATATAACCTTCTATTCTTGATCATTGTGTTCTTTATATAAATTCCTGATTATCCTGTCTTCTATATAACTTTGAGTGATTGCAAGTCCTTTATATATCCTTGATGATTATGTTACTTATATATCCTTGATGATTGGTGTCTTCTATATAATTTTGACTAATGTGTTCCCTATATATCTCTTTGATGATCAGAAATTATGTATACTCTTGATGATCATGTAGGCCTTATATAACTTTGATTAATATGTCCCCTATATATCTCTTGATGATTATGTTTGAGATATCTTCTTGAGTGATTATGTCTCCTGTATAATTTTGATTTTATTATAGTTTACTAGAGAACTCTGACTATTATGTTCTTTATATATCTTTGAGGATCAGGAAATTTATTTAATGAAGGTGTAAAGAGTAGGTCCTTTCTAGTTTAAAGATATTTCACTAGTTCATGGAGAAATTGCATAGGTGCAATGCACTAGTTCTCAGACATACACATTACATATACACGCAGATACATATTTACACACATATATACATGTACATACATAAGTATATACATAGCATGGTTATTATGGCTATACACACATATACATACATATACACATACACATACATACATACACATGTTACAGTTATTATATAATACATTATTATTATTATTTGCAGCTCATATCTAAATTCTCTGCAGCCTTCACATTCAAATTTTGCAGTTTTGTATGACTAACTCCTAGTAGTTTTGTATATTCTTAATTTATAGTTTTACATGTATCTCAATCCCCAGCAGCCTCTAAGATCCAAACAACTCCCAGCAGCCCCCACATCCCAAATCCCCAGCAGACCTTCAGCCATCCAGTCCCCCAGAAGCCTCACACCTCACAACCCCCCCCAGCAGCCCTCACATCCAAACCTGCATGTCTCCTGCACATCCAACCTCCCAGCAGCCTCACATCCAACCCTCAGCAGCCCCCACATCCAACCCTCAGCAATTTCAAGATCCCCAACTCCCAGCAGCCCCCTCACATCCAACCCCCAGAATTTCATGATCTCAACCCCCAGTGGCCCCACATCTAACCCTCAGCAGCCTCCTCCACATCCAACCCCCAGCAGCCTCACATCCCAAACCCCCAGCAGCCCTCACATCCCAACCCCCAGCAGACCTTACATCTAACCCCCAGCAGCTCCTACATCCCAACTCCCAGCAGCCCCCACATCCAACCCCCAGCAGCCTCACATCCCAACCCCCAGCAGCTCTAAGATCTAACCCTCTGCAGCCCCCACATTCAACTGCCAGCAGCCCTCACATCCAATCCCCTGCAGCCTCCATACCCAATCCCCAGCAGCCTCCCCTCTCTCTCAGACATCATCTCCTGCCTTTTTTTCCCCACATCCAAACCCCAGCAGCCTCTCTCTCCCTCTCAGACATCACAGGCAGGTGAACCCAGTAAACACAGCGGAGGCCCACATTACCCTTTGAAACTGCGGCAAGACCCAAACAGCCCTGGGATTAGGAACAAATAAAAAGGAACTAGTAAAGAACAACAGAGCAAAGAGGAGTGGAGGAGGAGGGATACAGGCCAAGTTGACAACATGGCAACAGCATGGGGCAAGGTCTCAGTGCAGCTTTGAACTACCAAATTCCTGTCCCACACACACACACACAAACAGAGGGCCAATACACAAAAACACACACACACAAACACAATATACACACACACATATCACATAGCTATAACCCTAAAATACTAAGTTAATAGTGAATGTTTGCTACATTATACTAAGAACTAAAATCAGCCTATCAGCACACATAGTATTACAGTGCTAGCTAACACAACAGTATATTCAGACCGCCTGCCTTGTAATACCTCACAGTCATTTATTTAAGTTGTCAAATTTAGCCAGAAAAACCTGTCATCCTTGATTAAATGAAGGAAATCTCCAAAGATCTTTCTCTGCCTCCTCTGTTCCCTCCTGGCTGACAGCTCAATAAGTGGAAAAAGAATCCAACCACAGCTTTTGGTTATACAATACAATGAATGCATCCCAAACAGGGGCCCTATTCCTGCAGGGTTGTACACTACTTTTGACCAGAGCTCTATGTGGAATATTCATTTCAGACTCTATGGGCCCTTAGGTCAAAAGTAGAGCAATTAAATAGGGGTGGCCATTTGGGATGACATGGCACTATGGTCACACCACACTACACTACAATTGAGTATTGTAATTCAACACACAGACAGACAGACAGGACAGAAAGAGACACTAAATAAACTGTTCCTCTCCTCATTCCCTCTGATGCCTCCTGCCAGGGTGGCTGATAATCTCTCACTTATCATCTAATGAACAGATAGCAGAGTGTGGCAAACAGCTGTAGAGAACAAATAGGGATTGTTATGTCCAAATATAATCCAATATAAAACATGCTAGAATTTAATAGAAAACATAAAGGACTCTGAACAGAGCACATAAAGGACTCTAATAGAAAACATAAAGGTAAGTAATGGAATAAACATGAAGCACTGAAAATGAAACATAAGGGACTCAATAGGAAACATAAAGCGACTCTAACAGAAACAATAAAGGACTCCAATAGGTGTTACAAACACTCTAATAGAAATACATAAAGGACTCTAATAGTTACAAGACTCTAATATAAAACATAAAGGACTCTAATAGAAAACACAAAGGACTCTTAATAGAAAATATAAACTGACTCTAACAGAAAACATAAAGGACCAATAGAAAACATGTAAAGGACTCTAATAGGAAACATAAAGAACTAATAGAAAACATAAAGGACTTCCAATAGAAAACATAAAGGAATTTAATAGAGCACATAAAATGGGACTCCAATAGAAAACATGGAAGCACTTTAATAGGGAGCATAAAGGACTCTAATATAAATATAAATAATCAATAGAAAAGAAGACCTCCATTATGAAACACAAAGAATTTTAATAGTCACAAAGGACTAATAGAAAACACAAAGGACTCCTAATAGAAAACATACACTTAACAGAAAACATAAAGGACTCCTAATAGAAAACACAAAGGACTCTAATAGAAAACATAAAGGACTAATATAAAGTGATGAAAAGGACTCTAATAGAAAACATAAATAGACTAATAGAAAACATGAAGAATTTTAATAGAAAACACAAAGGACTGTAATAGAAAACAGAAAGGAATGAATAGAAAACATATATGAACTAATAGAGAAAATACAAGCAATTTAATAGAAAATATAAAGGACTAACATAGAAAACATAAAGCAGACTCTGATTGAAATACATAAAGGACTCCAATAGAAAACATGCAAGGACTCCAATAGAAAACATAAAGGACTCTAATAGTTTAGTAAAGGACTCCAATGAGAAACATAAAGGACTGAATAGAAAGTCATGGAAGTGACTCTGAAATAGAAAACATAAATGACTCCAATAGAAAACATAAAGGACCAATAAAAAATATGTAATGACTCCAATAGAAAACATATACACTCTAATAGAAAACAGACAGGGCTCTAAAAGAAAACAGACAGGGCCTCTAACAGAAAGACAGACAAGGCTCTCTAATAGAAAGCAGACAAGGCTCTACTAGGAAACAGATAGGCCTCTAAGAGAAAGCAGACAGGGCTCTCACAGAAAACAGATGAAATCTTGCAGAAAAACAGACAGGCCTTTAGGTAGGAAACAGACAAGTGCTCTTCTAATAGAAAAAACAGACAGGGCTCTCATAGAAAAGAGATTAGGGCTTTAGCAGAAAACAGACAAGGCTCATGGGATTTGAGGGAAATAGAGTCCTTGAGAAACTGCACTGACGCCATTACATCTTAGATACATTTAAATCATGGCAAAAATCCATCTAAAACTGTACACACAAGTTATCTGTGGCCTATCATGTGCAAGATTACCGCTTATGACAGTGTTTTTATAATGAATAGTTAATGCCGGTTATAATCTGGCATTGTATTGGATGATAACAAAAAACTTATAATTTTTCATCAAGCTTGGTGGGCGGCATTTTTAATCGCACGTGGTTGTGTAATTGCTCATATCTGCCCAGGGACCATCGGGTGCAAATTAGTTCTTGTTCAACCCGGGCACATTTTGATATGGACCTTGCAACATCAGTAATATTGATGTTGATTAATCAGCACTGTCCCTGTAAAATAAAGAAAATAGAAAAAGCCAGGACCTAAATAGAAAACAGACCTGACTCTGTAAGAAAACGGACATGTAGACTCTAATAGGACAACAGACATGACTGTTAGAAAACAGATTGAGAATCTATTAGACAACAGACAATGACTGTTAGAAAACAGACAGTAACTCCATAATAGACAATAGATATGACTGTTAGAAATACAGACAGGAATCTTAATAGACAACAGACATGACTGTTGAAAAACAAACAGGAATCTAATAGACAAACAGACAGAACCTCAAAAGAAAACAAACAGGACTCTAATAGGAATCTAATATAAAACAGACAGGATAATAACAGAAAATAAACAACACTTTAACACTGACTCTAATAGATTTATCTCCACAGAGATCTTATCTCCTTTCACAGCATCATAAAATAACAGCTCCTAATGACTATTTTTCCATCTCATGCTACAAAGGTGTCAGAGCTCCTAATGTTTTACAGCCGGGTGTTTTATGGAGGTGTGGAATGTTTGTTAACACAATAATAATACAATGTAATGTCAGAGCTGCATGTGGCAAAGGTTTCATCCCTACACAAGTCAAACCTGTTGTCAGTTTGAATTAATACCTCCCTGAATAAACACAGGTTTTGATGTATGCTACTTTATTACATCAAAAGCTTGTTTGGCTGTGTAATGCAGTATTACATTGCACCAAAAACCTTCTCAAATGGCTCAGATAAGAGAGAGGTTGCAGGTTTTCTAATTGAACAGAACATATTCTAATAGCCAGATTCTCACAGATAGACTTCTAATAGGAATATTCTAAGAGGTAGATTCTAAGAGGCACTCTCAACAGACAGATTATAACTAGATTCTAATAGGCAAATTCTGAATACTTAATAATCTATGAACAGGTAGATTCTAATTGCATAGATTCTAATATGACAAGTTCTAATTTGCAGATTCTGTTACATAGATTCTAATTGGTTATAAGAGCAAAATTTTTTGCAACAGGTATGGAATTAAGAAGGAAGATTCTAATAGGTAGATCTTAATAGGTAGACTAATAGATAGATCACAATCAGCAGATTCTGAATGAAAAATTTCTACTACTTAAAATCTAACAGGCAGATTCTTAATTGCTACACCTAACATGACAAGTTCAATTTGAAAGATTCTCAACATGACAAGTCCACCCTGAAGATTCCACAGGCAGATTCTAATAGATAGATTCTAACAGCTGCATTATGAAGAGGAACATTATAATAGCTAGAATGATAATAGGAACATTCTAACAGGCAGATTATAAGAGGTATGCAATCATAAGCAACTACACAAGGAGATTCTAATTGGTAGGTTATAATAGCTAGGGATTATAGTAGCTAGATTCTGGAACAGGGTCACAAAAAAAGTTCTGATAGGTGGATTCTAAATGAGGTAGACAATAATAGGACAATTCAGGTAGTAGCTAGACTCTTAATAGGTAGATTCTAATATGGTAAGATCTCTGAATAGGGAGAATATAATATGAATATTCTAATAGGAATATGGTAATATCTAGATTATGTTAGCTAGATTCTAATAAGTAGATCTCAAATAGGTAGCCTCAAATAGGTAGATTACAATAGGGAGAATATAATATGAATATTCTAATAGGAATATTGTAATATCTAGATTCAAATAGCTAGATTCTAATAGTACAATCTTATGAGAAAGATTCTAAAAGGTAGATTCTATAAGGTAGATTCTAAATTATTAGATTCTAATAGGCAAATTCTACTAACTTTGCATGACCCACAGAGCACCATTAAATCCATTAATTAAAACATTGAAGCTAATATTTGCACCACATTTAAGGACATTACACCTCAAGCCAAGAGAGGGCCACCCACCAAAACTCAAGGATCAGGCGAGAGGGCATTAACTCAGAGAGGCAACAAATAGACCAAAGATGAAGGAGCTGCTATGCTCCACAGCAGTAGATTAATTGTTGTCCATACAGGATCCACTTTAAGCCGTACAATCCTAGAGTGGCTAGAAAAATCCATTAGCTTAAAGAAATGAATAAGCAAACATGTTTGGTGTTCAAGCCAAAAGGCATGTGGGAGACTCCCCAAACATATGGAAGAAGGTACTCAGGTCAGATTAGACTTAAAATTTAGCTTTTTGGCCATCAAGGACGAAATGCTATGTCTGGCGTAAACCCAGCAACTCTCATCACCCAGAGAACACCATCCCCACAGTGAAGACATGGTGGTGGCAGCATCATGCTGTGGGGATGTTTTTCATCGGCAGGGACTGGGAAACTGGTCAATGAATTGGAAGCAATCGATGGGCGCAATGCATACCACAAAGTCAGTTACAAAGCTTAAGAGTGCTACATACCAAAGAAACAAGCTAGAGAGAGATAACTTGACTGGGGTTTTAAACCAAGGGAAAGGGATGTGATTGGGTAAGGGAAAAAGGAGCAGGTGTGTCTTCTAGATTGGGACTGATTGGGGATTGATGACGGCATTGATGAGCATTGACACCTGTGAGTAGGGCAGAAGGTAGAGAAAACAAACACACAGGATACTTTCTGTGATCCTAGTAACAATGCCCAAGCTAAATACAGGGATATTCTTGAGTAAACCTGTTTCAGTCTTCCAGAGATTTGAGACTGGGATGAAGGTTCATCTTCCAGCTCCAGCAGGATGTAACAATAACCCAGAAGCATACTGCTAAAAAAGGGCAACACTCAAGTGGTTTAAGGGGAAACATTTAAATGTCTTGGGAATGGCCAAAGGGTCAAAGCCCAGACCTCAATCCAATTGAGAATCCTAGCAGGTATGACTTAAAGATTTGCAGTACACCAGCGGAACCCATCTAGCACTGAAGGAGCTGGAGGAAATATTGCCTTGAAGAGATGGGCCAAAAATCCCGGTGGCTAATGATGTGCCAAGCTTATAGAAAGACTATACCCCAAGAGACTTGCAGCTGTAATTGCTGCAAAGTGATGTGACTTTAGGGGTGCGAATAGTTATACCACGCTCAAGTTTTCAATTTCTTTTGTCTTATTTCCTCTGTTTGATTTCACCCCCAAAATATTTTGAATCTTCAAAGTGGTAGGCAAGTTGTTTAAAATCAAATGATGCAAAAATGACTCCCAAAAATCTATTTTTAATTCCAGGTTGTAAAGGCAACAAAATACAAGGAAAAATGCCAAGGGAGGTGAATACTCCTGCAAGCTTACACTGTAGATAGTGGTGCTAATAGTGTAGATTATAATAGCTATATTCTGAATAGGTACGATTAGCCTTATAGGTAAGATTCTAAACTGGTAGATTCAATTTTTTTGATTCTAATAGCTACAGGATTGAAGCTTCGAAGTTTACATACACCCTGAGTCATTAAAACTTGTTTTTCAACCACCACAATTTCTCATTTCTCTGTATAACTTATATAGGAGCGGCTCGAGGGTGGCCGGTTTTGGAGATTCTGGCGTGCCCAAAGTAAAATGCCTCCCACTCCAGGCCCAGAAAATGGGATAAAAAAATGCACATAATTAGTAACTATTGGATAGTGAAACACTCTGAGTTTCTAAAAGTGTTAACATAAATGTCTCAGTGAGTATAACAGAATTAGAGATGAATATGAAGTAAAACCGAGGAATTTCTGTCTCTGGAAAAAGTAATTTTGACTACTATCTGTATTCTCCACATCTTGGAACACCTCCCTATTAAGAGTTAACAGCCATTTCTGGGAGAAAGATTGCAGTACCTTATTGCTTCCACTGGATGGGTCAACAGTCTCTAGACAGTGTTCGGTGATGTTAGTAGTTGTTCTGGATGGTAATAGAAGAAGAATCAATCGAACTAGTCATCTGATTTAAACAGAAAGAGAGAGGATCACGCGTTCACGGCTTCTTGGCGTGCCAATGTGGTTTTTTCCTTTCCTATCGTCCAGTTTATTATCCGGTTGAAATATTATAGTAAATATACAAAAAGTGTTCCCTAATGAATACATTATCAATGATTGATTGTTCTTGGACAAGTGTATAGGTATAGGTTAGGAATCATACTTCTCTTCACGGTTCAATGGGCGAGTGGGCGCTGTATTTTATGATCATAACTTGCGTAACCAAACAGAGAGATTTATGGATATAAATAAATTACTTTTTCTAACAAAAGAACCATTGGATGTCTTACGTTGGACGCTTGGGAAGCCCTCGGCAGAAGTTCTTCAAAAGGTAAGGGATTTGTTTTGCTGTGAAATGTGTTTTATTGTGTGAACCGCATGATTTTTGGCTTTATGAATTTATGCTAATGGTATAAATATTGGAGGTGCTACCCTCAAACAATCTGAACATGTTGTGCTTCTCATTGTAAAGCCTTTTTGAAATCTGACTTAACGCTGTGATATTTCCAAGAAGGCAGAGCTTTTGACTCATGCAACACTTGTATATTGATGAATGTTTAAGAATTCCCAACTTTTGGATTTTGAATTTGGCGCCTTTGCATTTCACAGCTAGCGCCCCACCACTCCGTAAGTAGTTAACAAACTATTGTTTTGGGAAGTTTGTTAGGACATCTACTGTGTGCATGGCAAAAGTAATTTTTCCAACAAACGTTTACAGACAGATTATTTCACTTATAGTCTCACTTTATCCTACAATTCCAGTGGGTCAGAAGTTGCTACATGCACCCACTAAGTTGACTGTGCCTCCTAAACAGCTTGGACAATTCCAGAAAAATGTATGGTTTTATATGCTTCTGATATGCTAATTGACATAATTTGAGGTCAATTGGTAGATCTCTAAAGGTAAGATTCTTAAAAATGTGAGATCTCTGAATAGGAACATTCCTGAATAGACCCAGTTTTCTAAAAGGTAGATTTTTAATAGGTTGGCACTCTAATAGGTCAGACCTTCTAATAGGTCGATTCTAGTAGGCTTATATCTGTAACTGTTAGATTCTAATCAACTAGATTTTAACTTCTTAGGGAGAGGTGGGGTGCTAAATTTCACTATCCGATTGAAATGCAAAGTGCCAAATTCAAAATCCAAAAGTTGAATTGATTAAACATGCATTAATATACAAGTGTTGCATAGTCATCAAAAGCTCTGCTTCTTGTAAATATCACAGCATTGTCCAGATTTCTCAAAAAAGGCTTTACGGCAAAAGTAAACCACATTTGATTGTTGATATGAGGATGGCACCCCACATATTTTTCCCAATTACCCACTTAAATTCATAGTTTTAGCCATCACAGTTTCACACATAACACATTTCACAATGCGAAAACCAAATCAATTACCTTTTGAAGAACTTTCTGCTGAGGGCTTCCCTAAGTGTCCAAAGCAAGACAATCCATGGTTCTTTTGTTAGAAAAGAGTATTGTATTATATCCATAAATCTCCTGCTTGGTTGGCGTTAGCAGTAATGAGAAAATACAGCGTCGACTCCTTCCATTGGAAACGTAAAGAGAACTCTCGTCTCAACTTATACCTATAAACTTGTCCAAGAACAATCAAACATAATTTTAAATGTATCCTTTGTAAATGTAACACTTTTTATGTATATGTTGTATAATATTTCAACCAGGAATATAAACTGGCGATAAGAAAGGAAGAAAACCTGAGAACGCTCCAGCCGGAAACCCAGCCAAAGCATTACATTCTTTCCTCTATTGACATCTGTGTGGCCCACTCTCCTTGTTGAATATCTTCTTCTACCAAAAAGAATCAAAAACTACTTTCTTTGAGACTAGTTGACATCCAGAGGAAGCAACTGGTGCACTGCATTCATATGTCTCCTTAGCATATGGGCATTTTTCATAAGGAGGAGTTCGAATGATTCCTGCAATGAGGCAATGTCAAAAACCACTTTTTCCAGGACAGAAATTCCTCGGGTTTTTGCTCTGCTATATCCGTTCTGTTATACTCACAGACAGAGAATGATAAGTTGAACACTCTTTAGAAACTTCAAGAGTGTTTTTCTGATCCAATGGTACTACAATATGTGCATATCTCATATGTTCAAATGGGGCCTGAATGGGAGGCATTTTTCTTTGGGCACGCCAGACCTCCCTCCCAAACCGTCACCTCGTGGCAGCTGCTGTTAATTAAAACTTCTGTCCTGGGATTGGTAGTCCCTTCCACGGAACGTTTGAGCCAACGTAGGCTAATGCGATTAGCATGAGGTTGTAAGTAACAAGAACATTTCCATTTCCCCAATTTGAGAACTGAGTAGCTATTACAGTCAATGAATACTCATGCTATTGTTTGAGGAGGAGTGCAACAATTTTTGAAAAGTTATTAATGAACAACTTGGGTACATTTGGGCAGCGTCTTTAATACAAACTGTTGAACAGAACATACAACGGTTCATTGGATCAGTCTAAAGCTTTGCACATACACTGCTGCCATCTAGTGGACATAATCTACATTCACTTGGGCTGGAATGTGGCATACATTATGGCCTTTCTCTTTCATTTCAAAGATAGTGAATGGTGGCCAAAAAAACCGAACGTTTGTTTTTTTCTCTTTGTATTATCTTTTACCAGATCTATTGTGTTATATTCTTCCTACATTCCTTTCACATTTCCAGCAACTTCAAAGCAAGTTTCCTTTCTCAACAAAATGGTACCAAGAATATGTCAATATTTAGGTGAAAATGAAAAAATGGGCGTATGCTTAAGAGGCTCCAAATCACACAGATAGATTGTGACAATGGCATCATTTTTTGTGAGCGTATATCGTGAATGAAATCTACATTGGCGTGTTGATGGAAGTAATGTGTGTTGAGGATGTGATATGTAGAGGAAGATAATGTGTTAAAATAGGAGGTAATGTGTTGAGGAGGTGATAAGTAGAGGAGACATAATGTGTTGAGGACGTAACTCAATCAATCAACATTTACATTTATAAAGCTCCTTTTTACATCAGTACTTTCTCAAACCCAGCCTAAACCCCCAGAAACAGCAAGCAGTGCAAGAAACTCACTAGAAAGGCAGGAACCTAGGAATAAACCTAGAGAGGAAACAGGCTCTGGTGGTGGCCAGTCCTCTTCTGGCTGTGACGGTGGAGATTATAATAGTACATGGCCAAGATGTTCAAACGTTCATAGATGACCAGCAGGGTCAAATAATAATAATCACAGTGGTTGTAGAGGGTGCGACAGGTCAGCACCTCAGATATCTTCAAACACCAACTTACTAACCTGAGACAAGGCAGAGTATAGCCCACGAAGATTTCACGGCACGAACCCGAGGGGGGCGCCAAACCTGGACAGGAAGTTCATGACAGTGACTCAAACCACTCAAGTGACGCACCCCTCCTAGGGATGGAATGGAAGAGCACCAGTAAGCCAGTGACTCATCCCCCGTAATAGGGTTAGAGGCAGAGAATCCCAGTGGAGAGAGGGGAACCGGCCAGGCAGAGACAGCAAGGGCGGTGCGTCACTCCAGTGCCTTTCCGTTCACCTTCACACCCCTGAACAAGACTACACTCAGTCATAGGACCTACTGAAGAGATGAGTCTTCAATAAAGACTCTAAAGGTCGAGACCTAATCTGTGTCTCTCCCATGGATAGGCAGACCATTCCATAAAAATGGAGCTCTATAGGAGAAACCCTGCCTCCAGCTGTTTGCTTAGAAATTCTAGGGACAATAACGAGGCCTGCATCTTGTGACCATAGTGTACGTGTAGGTATGTACGGCAGGACCAAATCAGAAAGATAGGTAGGAGCAAGCCCATGTAATGCTTTGTAGGTTAGCAGTATTACCTTGAAATCAGCCATAGCCTTAACAGGAAATCAGTATAGAGAGGCTAGCACTGGAGTAATATGATCACATTTTTGGGTTCTAGTCAAGATTCTAGCAGCCGTGTTTAGCACTAACTGAAGTTTATTTAGTACTTTATCCGGGTAGCTGGAAGTAAAGCATTGCAGTAGGCTAATCTAGAAGTGACAAAAGCATGGATCAACTTTTCTGCGTCATTTTTGGTCAGAACATTTCAGATTTTTGCACTGTTACGAAGATGAAAAAAAGCTGTCCTTGAAACAGTCTTGATATGTTCGTCAAAAGAGAGATCAGGGTCCAGAGTAACGCCGATGTCCTTCACGGTTTTATTTGAGCTGACTGTACAATCATCAAGACTAATTGTCAGATCCAAGAGATCTCTGTTTCTTTGGACCTAGAACAAGCATCTCTGTTTTTTTTTAAAGTAGAACGTTTGCCGCCATCCATTTCCTTATGTCTGAAACACAGGCTTCCAGGAGGGCAATTTTGGGGCTTCACCATGTTTCATCGACATGTACAGCTGTGTGTCGTCCACATAGCAGTGAAAGTTAACATTATGTTTCCGAATGACATCACCAACAGGTAAGAAGAAGGCGTTTTATGTGCCCCCAACTGATTGTGTTTTTTTGTTTGTTTATTTGGCGTTGTTTGTAAATTTTTCTTATTATTTTGTACATAATGTACTGTTCTTATGACCGAAAATAACTTCTGGACATCAGGACTGGGGTTACTCACCACGGACTGGCAGAATCTTTCCTTTGACTAGTCTGCCCTGTGATTTGGCGTTAGCAGTCGGCGAAAAAGGTGCCGGAGGGCGGCTGCCTTCTGAGAATTCTTAGGCGATGGAATAAAACTTCCTTCCATTCTGCTAGCAAACGTGCAATCTTTGGAGAATAAAATAGATGACCTACGCGGAAAATTAAACTACCAACGGGACATTCAAAACTGTAATGTCTTATGCTTCACGGAGTCGTGGCTGAACGACGACACTATCAACATACAGCTGGCTGGTTATACGCTGTACCAGCAGGATAGAACAGCGGTGTCTGGTAAGACAAGGGGCGGCAGACTATGTATTTTTGTAAATAACAGCTGGTGCATGATATCTAAGGAAGTCTCGAGCTATTGCTCGCCTGAAGTAGAGTATCCCATGATAAGCTGTAGACCACATTATCTACGTAGTGTCACGATTATCTTCTGAGGGGACAGACCAAGACGCAGCGATGTAGCCAGAATACATGATTTAATGACAAAACGGGACGAGACGGAACAAAACAATAAACGAAGAAACAAGACGTGAGCCCTAACGCTAACTACTAAACTGGACACAGAGATCTAAACCTAACCACGACGGAAGAAACCTAACTAAACACGAAAGACAAGAACCTGATTTCACACGATAACCATGACATAAACATAATCAATAACCCACGAAACAAAAGTGCAACTCCCAAATATATATATGGTTCCCAATTTAGAACTAGACACCCTAGAACAAACAAACCCTACACCAAAACGAAACCAAAACGCTCCAGCCTGTAATCTCGGGCCTGGGCGTTACACGTAGAGAGTTTTCATCTGTATTTTCGTAGCTGTTTGCCACAACAGTCAGAGGCTGGCACTAAGACAGCACTGAATGAGCTGTATTCCGCCATAAGCAATCAAGAAAACACTCACCTAGAAGCAGCGCTCCTAATAGACGGGACTTTAATGAAGGAAACTTATATCCGCTTTACCAAATTTCTATCAGCATGTTAACTGTACAACCGGAGGAAAAACTCTCTACCACCTTTACTCCACACACAGAGATTCATACAAAGCTCTCCTCACCCTCCATTTGGCAAATCTGACCATAATTCTATCCTAATTCCTGCTTACAAGCAAAATTAAAGCAGGAAGCACCAGTGACTAGATCAATAAAAAAAGTGGTCAGATGAAGCCAGATGCTAAACTACAGGACTGTTTTGCAGCACCGACTGGAATATGTTCCGGGATTCCTCCTATTGGAATTCGAGGAGTAAACCACATCAGTCACTGGCTTCATCAATAAGTACATCGATGACGCCGTCCCCACAGTGACCGTGACGTACATACCCCAAACCAGAAGCCATGGATTACAGGCAGCATCCTCACTGAGCTTAAGGCCAGAGCTGCCACTTTCAAGGAGCGGGACTCGAACCCGGAAGTTTATAAGAAATCCCGCTATGCCCTCCGACTAACCATCAAACAGGAAAAGCGCCAAATTTAATCGCACTACACCGGCTCTAAAGCCTGTCGGATGTGGCAGGGCTTGCAAACCATTACAGACTACAAAAAGAAGCACAGCTGAGAGCTGCCCAGTGAGCTGCCCAGACGAGCTAAACTACTTATATGCTTGCTTTGAGGAAAATAACACTGAAACATGCATGAGAGCACCAGCTGTTCCGACGACTTTGTGATCACGCCTCCGCAGCCGATGTTAGTAAGACCTTTAAACAGGTCAACATTCAGATCCCTGGATGATTTGTTTTAATTCTAATACTGAGAGTAATGGAGTTGCCAATGACTAAAGTTTTCAATTTGTCAGATCTAATGGTGGGAGGCCTCGGCGTATCAGACCCCATAATGGGAGTGAGGAGGAGAGACCAGACCAGGCTCGGCCTCTGACTCCGACCCGTTCGCTTAATGGGGAGAACCGGTTGAAAGTTTCTGTCGGCTGAATGAGCGACACCGTTGATCATTTCTACAGCATTTCCTCCAGAAGCCGTGAGAAAATTGTCCGCTCTGCGGGAAGGTGTGAGGGGATTTATACTACTATCTGTACTTACTGGTGGAACAGACACTGTTTCATCCTTTCCTACACTTACATTATCCTTGCCTAACGACCGCATCTGAAGCTGGGTTTGCAGCACGGCTATCCTCGCCATAAGGCGATCGTTCTCCTGTATATTATGAGTACAGCGACTGCAATTAGAAGGCATCATGTTAATGTTACTATTTAGCTTTTGACTGGTGGAGGTCCTGATGAACCAATGTTCAGATAAAGCGTCCGGGTGAAAAAGTTGATAAAAAAATATATATAAAACAGTAATTAAAAAGTAAAACCTGTAAAGTTGGCAGGTAGCAAAGTAACATTAGCAACAAACCGCACAGCAGCACGTGAAACATACGTCCAACCGGCCCTCACAACCGCAGACCACGTGGTAACCATGCAAGCCCAGGACCTCCACATCCAGCTTCTTCACCTGTGGGATTGGCTGAGACCAGCCACATGGACAACTGATAAAACTGTGGGTTTGCACAACCGAAGAATTACTGCACAAACTTTCAGAAAGCGTCTCAGGGAAGCTCATCTTGTGCTCGTCTGTGTGCTCATCTGTGTGCTCGTCACCAGGGTTTTGGCATGACTGCATTTCGGTGACGTGAACCGACTTCAGTGGGCAAATGCTCACCTTTGAATGCCACTCGGCACGCTGAAGAAGTGTGCTCTCCACGGATGAATCCTGGTTTAAACTGTAACGGGCAGATGGCAGACAGAGTGTATGGTGTCGTGTGGGTGAGTGGTTTGCTGATGTCAATGTTGTGAACCGAGTGCCCTATGGTGGTGGTGGGATTATGCTATGGGCAGGCATAAGTTGCGGACAATGAAGAGAATTGCATTTTATTGATGAAAATTTGAATGCACAGAGATACCGTGGCGAGATCCTGAGGCCCATTGTTGTGCCATTAAATGAATATGATTTTATTCCAACCTGATGTGATCACAACCTATCACAGCCTATTTTGAGATGTGGAGCATATATCCAAAATGTGATTTTGAATGCACTGTACATGGGTCAATTCAGTTCTCCTCCCTTCAGTTTCACTGAATACACTGTACATGGGTCAATTCAGTTCTCACTCCCTTCAGTTTCACTGAATGCACTGTACATGGGTCAATTCAGTTCTCCTCCCTTCAGTTTGACTGAATGCACTGTACATGGGTCAATTCAGCTCTCCTCCCTTCAGTTTGACTGAATGCACTGTACATGGGTCAATTCAGCTCTCCTCCCTTCAGTTTGACTGAATGCACTGTACATGGGAATTGTTGAGGGGGCATGATAGTGTTGAGGGGGACATGGTAGTGTTGAGGGGGCATGGTAGTGTTGAGAGGGGACATGGAAGTGTTGAGGGGGGGCATGGCACTGTTGAGGGGGCATGGTACTGTTGAGGGGGCATGGTACTGTTGAGGGGGCATGGTAGTGTTGAGGGGGACATGATGAGTGTTGAGGGGGACATGGTAGTGTTGAGGGGGGACATGGAAGTGTTGAGGGGGCATGGTACTGTTGAGGGGGCATGGTACTGTTGAGGGGGAATGGTAGTGTTGAGGGGGCATGGTAGTGTTGAGGGGGCATGGTAGTGTTGAGGGGGCATGGTAGTGTTGAGGGGACATGCGTAGTGCTGAGGGGGATATGGTAGTGTTGAGGGGGGACATGGTAGTGTTGAGGGGGCATGGTAGTGCTGAGGGGGCATGGCAGTGCTGATAGTGTTGAGAGGGGCATGGTAGTGCTGAGGGGGACATGGTAGTGTTGAGGGGGCATGGTAGTGTTGAGGGGGACATGGTAGTGCTGAGGGGGCATGGTAGTGTTGAGGGGGCATGGTAGTGTCCAGGGGGGCATGGCAGTGTCCAGGGGGTTATGGTAGTGTTGAGGGGGACATGGTAGTGTTGAGGGGGCATGGTAGTGTTGAGGGGCATGGTAATGCTGAGGGGGCATGGTAGTGTCCAGGGGGCATGGTAGTGTTGAGGGGCATGGTAGTGCTTGAGGGGGCATGGTAGTGTTGAGGGGACATGGCAGTGTTGAGGGGGACATGGTAGTGTTGAGGGGGGACATGGCAGTGCTTGAGGGGACATGGTAGTGCTGAGGGGGACATGGTAGTGTTGAGGGGGACATGGTAATGTTGAGGGGACATGGTAGTGTTGAGGGGACATGCAGGGGGGGGACATGGTAGTGTTGAGGGGGACATGGTAGTGTTGAGGGGGACATGGTAGTGCTGAGGGGACATGGTAGTGCTGAGGGGGCATGGTAGTGTTGAGGGGGACATGGTAGTGTTGAGGGGACATGGTAGTGTTGAGGGGGACATGGTAGTGCTGAGGGGGGCATGGTAGTGTTGAGGGGGACATGGTAGTGCTGAGGGGGGACATGGTAGTGTTGAGGACATGGCAGTGCTGAGGGGGACATGGTAGTGCTGAGGGGGGCATGGCAATGCTGAGGGGGCATGGTAGTGTTCAGGGGGCAGTGTTGAGGGGGCATGGTAGTGCTTGAGGGGGCATGGTAGTGTTGAGGGGGACATGGTAGTGTTGAGGGGGACATGGTAGTGTTGAGGGGACATGGTAGTGCTGAGGGGGACATGGTAGTGTTGAGGGGGCATGGTAATGCTGAGGGGGCATGGTAGTGTTCAGGGGGTTATGGTAGTGCTGAGGGGGCATGGTAATGTTGAGGGGGCATGCAGTAGTGTTCAGGGGGTTATGGTAGTGCTGAGGGGGACATGGTAGTGTTGAGGGGGCATGGTAGTGTTGAGGGGGCATGGTGAGTGCTGAGGGGACATGGTAGTGCTGAGGGGGACATGGTAGTGTTGAGGGGGACATGGTAGTGTTGAGGGGGACATGGTAGTGTTGAGGGGGACATGGTAGTGTTGAGGGGCATGGTAGTGTTGAGGGGGCATGGTAGTGTTCAGGGGGTTATGGTAGTGCTGAGGGACATGGTAGTGCTGAGGGGGCATGGTAGTGTTGAGGGGGACATGGTAGTGCTGAGGGGGACATGGTAGTGTTGAGGGGGACATGGCAGTGCTGAGGGGGCATGGTAGTGTTCAGGGTTATGGTAGTGCTGAGGGGGACATGGTAGTGTTGAGGGGGCATGGTAGTGCTGAGGGGACATGGTAGTGTTGAGGGGGCATGGTGAGTGTTGAGGGGGCATGGTACTGCTGAGGGGGGGCATGGTAGTGCTGAGGGGGGGACATGGAGTGCTGAGGGGACATGGTAGTGTTGAGGGGTTATGGTAGTGTTGAGGGGGCATGGTAGTGTTGAGGGGGGACATGGTAGTGTTGAGGGGGGGACATGGTAGTGCTGAGGGGGCATGGTAGTGTTGAGGGGGCATGGTAGTGTTGAGGGGGCATGGTAGTGCTGAGGGGGCATGGTAGTGCTGAGGGGACACAGTAGTGTTGAGGGGGGACATGGTAGTGCTGAGGGGGCATGGTAATGTTGAGGGGGCATGGTAGTGTCTCAGGGGTTATGGTAGTGCTGAGGGGGCATGGTAATGTTGAGGGGGCATGGTAGTGTCCAGGGGGTTATGGTAGTGCTGAGGGGGGACATGGCAGTGTTGAGGGGGCATGGTAGTGTTGAGGGGCATGGTAGTGCTGAGGGGGCATGGTAGTGTCCAGGGGGTTATGGTAGTGTTGAGGGGGACATGGTAGTGTTGAGGGGGCATGGTAGTGCTGAGGGGGCATGGTAGTGTTGAGGGGGACATGGTAGTGCTGAGGGGGACATGGTAGTGTTGAGGGGGCAAAGTGTTGAGTGGGGGCATGGTAGTGCTGAGGGGGCATGGTAGTGCTGAGGGGGACATGGTAGTGTTGAGGGGGCATGGTAGTGCTGAGGGCATGGTAGTGTTGAGGGGACATGGTAGTGTTGAGGGGACATGGTAGTGCTGAGGGGGCATGGTAGTGTTGAGGGGGCATGGTAGTGTTGAGGGGGCATGGTAGTGCTGAGGGGGCATGGCAGTGTGAGGGGGCATGGTAGTGTTGAGGGGGCATGGTAGTGTTGAGGGGCATGGTAGTGTTGAGGGGGCATGGTAGTGCTGAGGGGGACATGGCAGTGTTGAGGGGGCATGGTAGTGTTGAGGGGGCATGGTAGTGTTGAGGGGGCATGGTAGTGTTGAGGGGACATGGTAGTGCTGAGGGGGACATGGTAGTGTTGGGGGGGGACATGGTAGTGCTGAGGGGGCATGGCAGTGTTGAGGAGGGCATGGTAGTGTTCAGGGGTTATGGTAGTGCTGAGGGGGGACATGGTAGTGTTGAGGGGGCATGGCAGTGTTGAGGACATGGTAGTGTTGAGGGGGACATGGTAGTGTTGAGGGGGCATGGTAGTGTTGAGTGGGGGCATGGTAGTGCTTGAGGGGGCATGGTAGTGTTGAGGGGGCATGGTAGTGTTGAGGGCATGAGTAGTGTTGAGGGGGGACATGGTAGTGCTTGAGGGGGCACAGTAGTGCTGAGGGGGCATGGCAGTGCTGAGGGGGCATGGTAGTGTTGAGGGGGCATGGTAGTGCTTGAGGGGGGACATGGCACCTGTTGAGGGGGGGCATGGCTAGTGTTGAGAGGGGGCATGGTAGTGTTGAGGGGGACATGGTAGTGTTGAGGGGGCATGCAGTAGTGCTGAGGGGGCATGGCAATGTTGGGACATGTTGAGGGGGCATAGTGGGGGACACAGAGCTGAGGGGGGCATGGTAGTGTTAGAGGGGGGGCATGAGTAGTAGTGATAAAGCATGGGGGACACACAGTGTTTGGGGGGGCACAGTAGTGTTGAGGGGGGGACATGGTTGTGTTGAAGGGGGGACATGGTAGTGTTGAGGGGGACAAAGGTAGTGTTGAGGGGGGACATGTTAGTGCTGAGGGGGCATGGTAGTGCTGAGGGGGATATGGTAGTGCTTGAGGGGGGACATGTTAGTGCTGAGGGGGCATGGTAGTGCTGAGGGGGATATGGTAGTGTTGAGGGGGACATGGTTGTGTTGAAGGGGGACATGGTAGTGTTGAGGGGGACATGTTAGTGCTGAGGGGGCATGGTAGTGCTGGGGGGACATGATAGTGTTGAGGGGGACATGGTAGTTTTGGGGGATAGTAGTGTTGAGGGGGACATGGTAGTGCTGAGGGGGATAGTAGTGCTTGAGGGGGACATGGTAGTGTTGAGGGGGCATGGTAGTGTTGAGGGGGCATGGTAGTGTTGAGGGGGCACATGGTAGTGCTTGAGGGGGCATAGTAGTTTTGGGGGGCATGGTAGTGTTGAGGGGGCATGGCAGTGCTTGAGGGGTACATGGTAGTGTTGAGGGGGCATAGTAGTTTTGGGGGGGCATGGTAGTGTTGGGGGCATAGTAGTGTTGAGGGGGCATGGTAGTTTTGAGGGGGACATGGTAGTGTTGAGGGGGCATGGTAGTGTTGAGGGGGCATGGTAGTGTTGAGGGGGACATGGTAGTGTTGGGGGCATGTTAGTGTTGAGGGGGGACATGGTAGTGTTGAGGGGGCATTGTAGTGTTGAGTGGGGCATGGTAGTGTTCAGGGGGTTATGGTAGTGTTTTGGGGGACATGGTATTGTTGAGGGGGCATGGTAGTGTTGAGGGGGCATGGTAGTGTTGAGGTGCAATGCATATGTATTCACTAGCATAATATCATAACCAGCACAGGTGTCACAAATCTCAACAATAGCGATAAAATACATCGCTTAGCTTTGAAGATCTTCCTCTGATGGCAATCCAAAGGGTCCCAGCTACACAACAAATGGTCCTTTTCTTCGATAAAGTCCTCTTTATATCCCCAAAACTATTTTTGGTTACGCGTTTTGTTCAGTAATCCATCTGCTCAAAGGCGTTCAACCATGCTGACAAACGAATCCCAAAAGTACCGATAAAGTTTGTCAAACAAGTCAAACAACATTTCTAATCAGTCCTCAGGTACCCTAATAGGTAAATAAACTATAATATTTCAGACGGAAAATAACCTGCTCAATAGAAAAGGAAAAACGTGGCGCGCATTCAATTCCACCAGGAAAAACAGCTATTACTCGTTGGTTTTTCAAAACAAGCCTGAAACCATGTCTAAAGGCTGTTGACATCTAGTGGAAACCATAGGAACTGCAATCTGGGAGCTAAATCCCTCTGTATTGAATAGCATGTCAAAAGGATAACTGTCACATCACAAAATACCATTTTCCTCGGATGGATTTTTCTCGGGTTTTTACCTGCCAGTTCTGTTAAACTCACAGACATTATTTTTGGACAGTTTTAGAAGTTTTAGTTTTCTATCCAATACTACTGATTATGCGTGATAGCCTAGTTTCTGGGCCTGAGTAACAGACATTTTACTTTGGGCACACCAGACTCTACTTAACCCTCTGAACACTGCCCCTAGCTCCCTAATTAGGGTTACTTTGTACCAAATGGCAATGCTGTAGGGGAGGACATGGTAGTGTTGGACAGTTCAACATTGTACCAAATGGCTTTGCTGAAGGGGGATGACGACGACATGGTAGTGTTGACTGTTAACATTGAACCAAATGGCAGTGCTGGGGGTATGGTATTGTTGACGGTTGGACATTGTACCAACTGGCAGTACTTGGGGGAGGACATGGTAGTTTTGACAGTTCAACATTGTACCAAAATGGCAGTGGTGATGGGGGCATGGTAGTGTTGACAGCTGACATTGACCAAATGGCAGTGGTGATTGGGGGCATGGTAGTGTTGACAGTTGGACATTGTACCAACTGGCAGTACTTGGGACATGGTAGTTTTGACAGTTCAACATTGTACCAAATGGCAGTGGTGATGGGGGGGCATGGTAGTGTTGACAGTTGGACATTGACCAAATGGCAGTGGTGATTGGGGGCATGGTAGTGTTGATAGTTTGACATTGTACCAACTGGCAGTACTTGGGGGACATGGTAGTTTTGACAGTTGGACATTGTACCAAAATGGCAGTGGTGATGGGGGGGCATGGAAGTGTTGACAGTTGGACATTGTACCACATGGCAGTGGTGATTGGGGGGGCATGGTATTGTTATAAATGTCACATTGTTTAGACATTGTACCAAATTTCAGTGACGGGAGAGGACATGTTAGGAGAACATGGCAGTGTTGACAGTTGGACAATGTACCAAATGGCAGTACTGATAGGGGGTATGGTAGTGCTGACAGTTGGACATTGTACCAAATAGCAGTACTGATAGGGGGTATGGTAGTGCTGACAGTTGGACATTGTACCAAATAGCAGTACTGATGGGGGTAGGGTAGTGTTGACAGTTGGACATTGTACCAAATAGCAGTAACTGATAGGGGGTATGGTAGTGCTGACAGTTGGACATTGTACCAAATAGCAGGACTGATGGGGGGTATGGTAGTGTTGACAGTTGACATTGTACCAAATAGCAGTACTGATGGGGGTATGGTAGTGTTGACAGTTGACATTGTACCAAATAGCAGTACTGATGGGGGTATGGTAGTGTTGACAGTTGACATTGTACCAAATAGCAGTAATTGATGGGGGTATGGTAGTGTTGACAGTTGGACATTGTACCAAATAACAGTACTGATGGGGGGGGTATGGTAGTGCTGACAGCTGGACATTGTACCAAATAGCAGTAACTGATGGGGGTATGGTAGTGCTGGACAGTTGGACATTGTATCAAATAGCAGTGATGATGGGGGTATGGTAGTGTTGACAGTTGGACATTGTACCAAATAGCAGCACTGATGGGGGGGTATGGTAGTGCTGACAGTTGGACATTGTACCAAATAGCAGTACTGATGGGGGTATGGTAGTGTTGACAGTTGGACATTGCACCAAATAGCAGTACTGATGGGGGGTATGGTAGTGTTGACAGTTGGACATTGTACCAAATAGCAGTACTGATGGGGGTATGGTAGTGTTGACAGCTGGACATTGTACCAAATAGCAGCACTGATGGGGGTATGGTAGTGCTGACAGTTGGACATTGTACCAAATAGCAGTACTGATGGGGGGTATGGTAGTGTTGACAGCTGACATTGTACCAAATAGCAGTACTGATGGGGTATGGTAGTGCTGACAGTTGGACATTGCACCAAACAGCAGTACTGATGGGGGTATGGTAGTGCTGACAGTTGGACATTGTACCAAATAGCAGTGACGATGGGGGGGCATGGTAGTGTTGGGATAGTTGACATTGTACCAAATAGCGGTACTTGATTGGGGTTATGATAGTGCTGACAGCTGGACATTGTACCAAATAGCAGTACTGATGGGGGTATGGTAGTGTTGACAGTTGGACATTGTACCAAATAGCAGTACTGATGGGGGTATGGTAGTGCTGACAGTTGGACATTGTACCAAATAGCAGTACTGATGGGGGTATGGTAGTGTTGACAGTTGGACATTGTACCAAATAGCAGTAACTGATGGGGGTATGGTAGTGCTGACAGTTGACATTGTACCAAATAGCAGTAACTGATGGGGGGGTATGGTAGTGCTGACAGCTGACATTGTACCAAATAGCAGTGACGATGGGGGTATGGTAGTGTTGACAGCTGACATTGTACCAAATAGCAGTACTGATGGGGGGCTATGGTAGTGCTGGACAGTTGACATTGTACCAAATAGCAGTGACGATGGGGGGGGTATGGTAGTGTTGACAGCTGGACATTGTACCAAATAGCAGTACTGATGGGGGGGTATGGTAGTGCTGACAGTTGGACATTGTACCAAATAGCTGGTACTGATGGGGGTATGGTAGTGTTGACAGCAGTTGACATTGTACCAAATAGCAGTGACGATAGGGGGGGCATGGTAGTGTTGACAGTTGACATTGTACCAAATAGCTGGTACTGATGGGGGGGTATGATAGTGCTGACAGTTGGACATTGTACCAAATAGCGGTACTGATGGGGGTATGGTAGTGTTGACAGTTGGACATTGTACCCAAATAGCAGTACTGATGGGGGTATGGTAGTGTTGACAGTTGGACATTGTACCAAATAGCAGTACTGATGGGGGCATGGTAGTGCTGACAGTTGGGCATTGTACCAAATAGCAGTGCTGGGGGGGACATGGTAGTGCTGACAGTTGGACATTGTACCAAATAGCAGTGCTGGGGGACATGGTAGTGTTGGACAGTTGACATTGTACCAAATGGCAGTGCTGATGGGGGTAGGGTAGTGTTGATAGTTGGACATTGTACCAAATAGGGTACTGATAGGGGGTATGGTAGTGCTGACAGTTGGACATTGTACCAAATAGCAGGACTGATGGGGGTATGGTAGTGTTGACAGTTGGACATTGTACCAAATAGCAGTACTGATGGGGGTATGGTAGTGTTGACAGTTGGACATTGTACCAAATAGAAGTACTGATGGGGGGGTATGGTAGTGTTGACAGTTGGACATTGTACCAAATAGCAGCACTGATGGGGGGCATGGCAGTGTTGACAGCTGGACATTGTACCAAATAGCAGCACTGATGATGGGGGTATGGTAGTGCTGACAGTTAGACATTGTACCAAATAGCAGTACTGATGGGGGTATGGTAGTGCTGGACAGCTTGGACATTGTATCAAATAGCAGTGATGATGGGGGTATGGTAGTGTTGACAGTTGGACATTGTACCAAATAGCAGTACTGATGGGGGGGTATGGTAGTGCTGACAGTTGGACATTGTACCAAATAGCAGTGCATTGATGGGGGGGGTATGGTAGTGTTGACAGTTGACATTGTACCAAATAGCAGTACTGATGGGGGTATGGTAGTGCTTGACAGTTGGACATTGTACCAAATAGCAGCAGTACTGATGGGGGGGTATGGTAGTGTTGACAGCTGGACATTGTAACCAAATAGCAGCACCTGATGGGGGGGGGTATGGTAGTGCTGACAGTTGGACATTGTACCAAATAGCAGTACTGATGGGGGTATGGTAGTGTTGACAGTTGGACATTGTACCAAATTAGCAGTAATTGATGGGGTATGGTAGTGCTGACAGCTGACATTGTACCAAATAGCAGCAGTACTGATGGGGTATGGTAGTGCTGGACAGTTTGACATTGTACCAAATAGCAGTGACGATGGGGGCATGGTAGTGTTGATAGTTGGACATTGTAAATCAAATAGCTGCACTGATGGGGGGGTATGATAGTGCTGACAGTTGGACATTGTACCAAATAGCAGTAACTGATGGGGGTATGGTAGTGTTGACAGTTGGACATTGTAACCAAATAGCAGTACTGATGGGGGTATGGTAGTGCTGACAGTTGGACATTGTACCAAATAGCAGTAATTGATGGGGGTATGGTAGTGCTTGACAGCCTGACATTGTACCAAAATAGCAGTACTGATGGGGGTATGGTAGTGCTGACAGTTGGACATTGTACCAAATAGCAGTACTGATGGGGGTATGGTAGTGCTGACAGTTGGACATTGTACCAAATAGCAGTGACGATGGGGGTATGGTAGTGCTGACAGTTGGACATTGTACCAAATAGCAGTACTGATGGGGGCTATGGTAGTGCTGACAGCTGGACATTGTACCAAATAGCAGTGACGATGGGGGTATGGTAGTGTTGACAGTTGACATTGTACCAAATAGCAGTACTGATGGGGGTATGGTAGTGCTGACAGTTGGACATTGTACCAAATAGCAGTACTGATGGGGGTATGGTAGTGCTGACAGTTGGACATTGTACCAAATAGCAGTGACGATAGGGGGCATGGTAGTGTTGGACAGTTGGACATTGTACCAAATAGCGGTACTGATGGGGGTATGATAGTGCTGACAGTTGGACATTGTACCAAACAGCGGTACTGATGGGGGTATGGTAGTGTTGACAGCTGGACATTGTACCAAATAGCAGTACTGGGATGGGGGGTATGGTAGTGTTGACAGCTGACATTGTACCAAATAGCAGTACTGATGGGGGCATGGTAGTGCTGACAGTTGGACATTGTACCAAATAGCAGTGCTGGGTGGGACATGGTAGTGCTGGACAGTTGACATTGTACCAAATGGCAGTGCTGGGGAGGGCGTGGAAGTGATGACAGTTGGCCATTGAACCAAATGGCAGTGCTGGAGACGGACAGATATGGTCGCTTTTGACATTTGGACATTGTACCAAATGGCAGTGCTGTGGACTATCTACCTACTATTATCTACCTCTTATAATCTACCTATTAGAATTGTCCTATTAGAATCTAGCTGTTAGAAACAAACTATTATTATTTAGCTATTAAAATATACCTACTTGAATCTATCTAGTAGGCTTGTAAGTCGTAAGAACACCGCCCAACGGTGAAGCACGGGGTGGCAGCATCATGTTGTGGGGTGCTTTGCTGCAGGAGGGACTGGTGCACTTCACAAAATAGATGGCATCATGAGGCAGGAAAATTATGTTCATATTGAAGCAACATCTCAAGACATCAGATAGGAAGTTAAAGCTTGTTCGCTAATGGGTCTTCCAAATGGACAATGACCCCAAGCATACTTCCAAAGTTGTGGCAAATGGCTTAAGGACAACAAAGTCAAGGTATTGGAGTGGCCATCACAAAGCCCTGACCTCAATCCCATAGAGAATTTGTGGGCAGAACTGAAAAGCGTAAAGTGAGCAAGGAGGCCTACAAACCTACATATTGGAATCTAACTTTTAAAATCGAACTATTATAATATACTTATTATAATCTACCTATTAGATTCTAGCTATTAGAATCTACCTATTAGAGTCTAGCTATTACAATCTAGCTATTAGAATTTACCTATTGGAATCTATCTATTATAATCTAAATTTTAAAATCTAACTATTAGAATCTACCTATTAGAAACTATCTATGAGAATGTTGTGATTAGAATCTAGCTATTAGAATCTACCTATGGGGATCTACATATTAGAATCTAACTTTTAAAATCTAACTATTAGAATCTACCTATTAAAATCTAGCTTTTAGAATCAACCTATTAGAATCTACGTATTAGAAACGACCTATTAGAGTCTAGCTATTAGAATTGTCCTACTGTAGTCTAGGTATTACAAGCTGTCGATTAGAATCTACCTATTAGAATCTACCTATTAGAATCTCCCTTTTAGAGTCTACCTATTAAAATCTAGCTATTATAATCTAGCTCTTAGAATATACCTGTTAGAATCTTCCTATTATAATCTACCTATTAGAATGTAGCTGTTAGAATATTCCTATTAGTATCTAGCTATTAGAATCTAGCTATTAGTATCTTCCTATTATAATCTACCTATTAGAATGTAGCTGTTAGAATATTCCTATTAGTATCTAGCTATTAGAATCTAGCAATTAGCATCTTAATATTATAATCTACCTATTAGAATCTACGATTAGAAACGACCTATTAGAGTCTAGCTATTAGAATTGTCCTACTGTAGTCTAGGTATTACAAGCTGTCGATTAGAATCTACCTATTAGAATCTCCTTTTAGAGTCTACCTATTAAAATCTAGCTATTAGAATCTAGCTATTAGAATATACCTGTTAGAATCTTCCTATTATAATCTACCTATTAGAATGTAGCTGTTAGAAAATACCTATTAGAATCTAACTATTATAATCTAGCTATTATTTTCATCCTATTATAATCTACCTATTAGAATGTAGCTGTTAGAATATTCCTATTATAATCTAGCTATTAGTATCTTCCTTTAT
Organism: Brachymystax lenok tsinlingensis; assembly: GCA_030435695.1. Taxonomy (NCBI): domain Eukaryota; kingdom Metazoa; phylum Chordata; class Actinopteri; order Salmoniformes; family Salmonidae; genus Brachymystax; species Brachymystax lenok. Next base: position 28,059 of record CM059802.1, read on the forward strand.
AATCTACCTATTAGGATTTACCAATTATAATCTAACAACTATAATCTAGCTATTAAAAATCTAGCTATTAGAATCTAGCTATTAGTATCTTCCTATTCGAATCTAGCTATTAGAATATACCTATTAGAAACTATTACAATGTTCATACTAGAATCTACCTTTAGAATCTACCTATTATAATCTAACTATTGAATCTACCTATTAGAAACTATCCATGAGAATGTTCCTATTAGAATCTACCTTTTAGAATTTAACTATTAGAATCTACATGTCATGATTATCTCCTCTCGGGAATGACCAATGCACAGCGACGTAAATCGAATACATACTTTATTGAGAAAACGGGACGAGACGGAACAAAACGATAAACGATGAACAAGACGTGAACCCTAACGCTAAATCCTAAACTGACACTGATCTAAACCTAAACACGACTGGCAAAACCTAACTAAACACGAATGGCAAGAACCTAACTAAACATGAAAGACAAGAACCTGACTGAACACCTATAACCATAACATAAGCAATAACCCACAAAACTAAAGTGCAAACCCCAAACATATATATGGTTCCCAATTAGAGGTAACGAGACTCAGCTGCCTCTAATTGGGAACCATTATCCCAACATAGAAATAGACACCATAGAACACAAGAAACCCCTACACCAAAGCAAAACTAAACCCTCCAGCCTGTGCACTCAGGCCTGGACGTTACACTACATATTAGAATCTAACTTTAAAATCTAACTATTAGAATCTACCTATTATAATCTAGCTATTAGATTCTAGCTATTAGAATCTAGCTATTAGAATCATCCTATTGGATTCTACCTATTGTAATCTAAATTTTAAAATCTAACTATTATAATCTAGCTATTATAATTCTACCGATTAGATTCTAGCTATTAGAATCTACCTATTATAATCTACCTATTAGAAACTACCTATTAGAGTCTAGCTGTTAGAATTTTCCTATTATAGTCTAGTTAATAAAATCTGTTTATTAGAATCTACCTTTATAACCGACCTATTAGAATCTAACAATTATAATATAGCTATTATAATCTTCCTATTATAATATACCTATTAGAATGTAGTATGATATGTAATATGACGATATATTTATTTTGGAATTTGGCGCTTGCAATTTCACCGATGTTGTCAAAATTGATCCCGCTAGCGGGATCCGATCCCTTCATCGACATCACCCCATGTTTCAGCATGATAATGCATGGCACCATGTTGCAAGATTCTGTTCTCAATTCCTGGAAGCTGAAAATGTCACAGTTCTTCCATGGCCTGCATACTCACGAGACATGTCACCCGTTGAGCATGTTTGGGATGCTCTGATTGATGTGTATGACAGTTTGTTCTAGTTTCGCTAATATCCAGCAACTTCACACAGCCATTGACGAGTAGTGGTGTGGGACAACATTCCACAGGCCACAATCAACAGCCTGATCAATTATATGCAAAGGAGATGTGTCACGCTGCATAAGGCAAATAATGGTCACACCAGATACTGGCTGGTTTTCTGATCCACCCCTACTGATCCATCGCCAAGGTATCTGTGACCAACAGATGCATTTTTATTTATTTTGTGATTTATTTAACCTTAATATGTGTATTCCCAGTCATGTGAAATCCATAGATTAGGGCCTAATTTATTCATTTCAATTGACTGATTTCCTTCCGTGTTTTGTTCAGTATAGTAGCTTGATTGGAATAAGTACATTTCCTGGGGATGTGGTGTTGTGGCAGTTCCCTAGAGGAGTAGGTGCTCAACCAACATGAAACGTGGTGCAACAAAAAACAAGATCTGCATCAGGAAAGAAAATTGCCAGAAATATATAGTTAAATAAAGTAAATAACTGAGGGAGAGTTGCGCCTATTCCTTCCCAGTATTGTGAGAGTTTCCAGTCCAAGCTGCAGGAGTAATGACACCTGAGTGACATGTGTATGTCTGTCTTTCTGGGAGGGGAAGTGATGCAATGTGGAACCCAGTGGTTAAAAAACAACATGAGGCTTAAATCAAAGAAGCCAGAGAGGAGCTCAGACAAAGCCAATCCAACGCACTGACAGACGAGACACTTCAATCAAGTCTTTATGCGCCACTCACAGATGAATGAAAATGCAAACAATAGAAAAGTACCATATGGAATTGTTTTAACAAGGTCATACCAGGGATCATTTTGATATTTGATTTGGAATTTGAAGACCCTTGAAGTATAAAAATATATATATATTTGATGAAAATAAAAATATGCTGTTAGCCCATACAAACGTGTTGAGAAACAGATTTACTACATGGAGCCACAGATTGTTTTTGGTGCTTAACTTAGGAGCAGCTCCCGAGGTGACGGTTTTGGGAGAGTCTGGCGTGCCCAAAGTAAAAATGCCTCCCACTCAGGCCCAGAAAATATGCACATAATTAGTACTATTGATAGGAAACACTCTGGAAGTTTCTAAGAGTGTTAAAATATTGTCTGTGAGTATAACAGAACGGATATAGCAGGTGAAAACCGAGGAATTTCTGTCCTGGAAAAAGTGTATTTGACACACTGCCTCATTTTGAACTCCCTCCCTATTGGAAATGACCGTATAAGGAAGTAAGATTGCAGTACCTATTGCTTCCACTGGATGTCAACAGTCTCTAGACAGTGTTTTGATTATGTTTAGTTGCTCTGGATGGTAATAGAAGAAGAATTGGGAAGTGGTCACCAGATGTAAACAGAAGAGGATGCACGCTCACGGCTTGCGCAAGACTGTGTTTTTTTCCTTTCCTATCGCCAGTTTATAATCCGTTGAAATATTATAGTAAATATACATAAAAGTGTTCCTAAGGATACATTATCAATGATGTTTGATTGTTCTTGGACAAGTGTATAGGTTGAACGAGTTCTCTTCACGGGTTCAATGGGCGAGTGGACGCTGTATTTTCTGGATCATAACGCACCAACTAAACAGAGATTTATGGATATAATAAATGACTTTTTCTAACAAAATAACCATGGATTGTCTTCGTTGGACACTTGGGAAACCTCAGCAGAAGTTCTTCAAAAGGTAAGGGATTTGTTTTCGCTGTGAAATGTGTTTTGTGTGAACCGCGATGGTTTATGAATTTATGCTAATGGTTAAATATTGAGGTGCTACCCTCAAACAATCAAATGTAGTGCTTTCGCCGTAAAGCCTTTTGAAATCTGACAACGCTGTGATATTGCCAAGAAGCAGAGCTTTGATGACTATGCAACACTCTGTAAATCGACTTTAGGGGTTTTAACACTAAACCAACTCTCCAAATGTCCATTTTGCCCCAACTTACAGTGCATTCGTGAAAGTATTCAAACCCCTTGACTTTTTCCACATCTGGTTTTGTTACAGCCTTATTCTAAAATGGATTAAATAAAAATCCTCATCAATCTACACACGATATATCCCATAATGACAAAGTGAAAACAGGTTTTTAGATATTTTTGCAAATTTATATAAAAAAATAAAAACGTATAAACATGAGTATTCAGACCTTTGCTTTGAGATTCGAAATGGAGCTCAGGTGCATCCTGTTTCCATTGGATCATCCTTGAGATGTTTCTACAACTTGATTGGAGTCCACTTGTGGTAAATTCAACTGTCTATATAAGGTCCCACAGTTGACAGTGCATGTCAGAGCAAAACCCAAGCAATGAGGTCGTAAGGAATTGTCCGTAGAGCTCCGAGACAGGCTTGTGTCGAGGCACAGATCTGGGGAAGGGTACCAAACATTACTGCAGCATTGAAGGTCCCCAAGAACACAGTGGCCTCCATCATTCTTAAATAGCAGAAGTTTGGATCCACCAACCAAGACTCTTCCTAGAGCTGGCCACCCAGCCAAACTGAGCCATCCGGGGAGAAGGGAGGTGACCAAGAAGCCGATGGTCACTCTGACAGAGCTCTAGAGTTCCTTTGTGGAGATGGGAGAGCCTTCCAGAAGGACAACCATCTCTGCAGCACTCCACCAATCAGGCCTTTATGGTAGTGGCCAAACTGAAGCCACTCCTCAGTAAAAGGCACATGACAGCCTGCTTGGAGTTTGCCAAAAGGTACCTAAATACTCTAAGACCATGAGAAACAAGACTCTCTGGTCTGATGAAACCAAGATTGAACTCTTTGGCCTGAATGCCAAGCATCACTTCTGGAGGAAACCTGACACCATCCCTACGGTGAAGCATGGTGGTGGCAGCATCATGCTATGGGGATGTTTTTCAGTGGCAGGGACTGGGAGACTAGTCAGGATCGAGGTAAAGAAGAATGGAGCAAAGTACAGGGAGATCCTTGATCAAAACCTGCTCAGAGTGTCCTTGAGTGGCCCAGCCAGAGCCCAGACTTGAACCTGATTGAACATCTCTGGAGAGACCTGAAAATAGCTGTGCTGCGACACTCCCCATCCAACCTGGACAGAGCTTGAGAGGATCTGCAGAGAAGAATGGGACAAACTCCCCACATACAGGTGTGCCAAGCATATAGCTTCATACCCAAGAAGACTCGAGGCTGTAATCTCTTCCAAAGGTGCTTCAACAAAGTTCTGAGTAAAGGGTACTTATGTAAATGTGATATATAAAAAAATATATATATATTTTTAATCCATTTTAAACTAAGGCTATAAAGAAACAACATTTAGAAAAAGTATATTGCTTGGAGGAATAGTTTTCATAAAATGTATACTTTTTGAACTATGACAATATTTAAATTAGTTTTAATTAGCATAAACTAGCATAAAATAACTCACCAACAGCAACTCTTGAACTGTTCAAGCTAGAGACACCAAACCAAGTTTCACATGTTCAGGCAATCTTATCTTAAAATGTTCAAAAACTTGTAAAAATTATAATTATATACATTTTCATTCATTTTCATAAAATGACTCACGAACAGTAACTCTTCAACCGTTCAAGCTAGAGACATCAAACCAACTTACTCATGTTCAGGCTATCCTCAATTCACATTCTTAAAAACTTGCATGAACTATAAACAGTGGAAATTTTCACACATTAGCATAAAACTTCAAAGATGTATTGCCAAAAATATGAACACAGTGGTAGACATATTAAACTTTTCAAACCATAAATATTATAAAACAAGCAAGCAACCACACCACATATCTACTTTTCTAGTTATTATTATTATTATATTTATTCCACTCGCTCTAGACCTTAAACCATTTAAGCTCTTAAATGAAACCAACTTCCAAATGTCCACGCTGTCCCAGCATTTAAACCTTTTTGAAATATAACAATATTTAAATTAACTCAGAATGCATTTCAATTGGAAAAAGGGCAACAAATCTACAATTTCACCTTCTTAACATTTAAGCTATCAACTCCAAACCAACGTTGAGATATTCAGGCTGACCACAACCACAAAACCACTGACCACAACCACTGACCACAACTACTGACCGCGAACTAATGACCACAACCACAAAACCACAAACAACTGATCACAACTACTGACCACAAACACTGACAACAACGACTGACAACAACTACTGACCACAACCACTGACCACAACTACTGACCACACCTACTGACCACAACCACAAAACCAATGACCACAACCACTGACCTCAACTGCTGACCGCAACTACTGACCGCAACCACAAAACCACTGACCACAACTACTGATCACAACTACTGACCACAGCTACTGACAACAACTACTGACCACAACTACTGACCACAACCACAAAACCACAACAACTGATCACAACTACTGACCACAAACACTGACAACAACGACTGACAACAACTACTGACCACAACCACTGACCACAACTACTGACCACACCTACTGACCACAACCACAAAACCAATGACCACAACCACTGACCTCAACTGCTGACCGCAACTACTGACCGCAACCACAAAACCACTGACCACAACTACTGATCACAACTACTGACAACAACCACTGACAACAACTACTGATCAAACTACTGATCACAACCACTGACAACAACTACTGACAACAACTACTGATCACAACTACTGACAACAACCACTGACAACAACCACTGATCACAACTACTGACAACAACTACTGACAACAACCACTGACAACAACTACCGACAACAACCACTGACAACAACTACTGACCACAACTACTGATCACAACTACTGACAACAACCACTGACAACAACCACTGACAACCACAACTGATCACAACTACTGACAACAACTACTGACAACAACCACTGACAACAACTACTGACAACAACCACTGACAACAACCACTAACCACAACTGCTGATCACAACTACCGATCACAACTACTGACAACAACTACTGACCACAACTACTGACAACAGCCACTGACAACAACTACTGGCAACAACTACTGACCACAACTACTGATCACAACCACAGACAACAACCACTGACAACAACTACTGATCACAACTACTGACAACAACCACCGGCAACAACAACAGACCACAACTACTGATCACAAGTACTGACAACAACCACTGACAACAACTACTGACAACAACAACTGACAAAAACTACTGACCACAACTACTGATCACAACTACTGACACCAACCACTGACAACAACTACTGATCACAACTACTGACAACAACCACTGACTACAACTACTGACCACAACTACTGACAACAACTACTGACCACAACCACAAAACCCCTGACCACAACCACAGACCACAACTACTGACCACAACTATTGGCAACAACTACTGACCACAACCACAAAACCACTGACAACAACTACTATTCACAACTACTGATCACAACTACTGACAACAACCACTGACAACAACCACTGACAACAACTACTGACAACAACCACTGACAACAACTACTGACCACAACTACTGATCACAACTACTGATCACAACTACTGACAACAACCAATGACTACAACTACTGGCCATAACTACTGACAACAACTACTGACCACAACCACAAAACCACTGACAACAACTACTATTCACAACTACTGATCACAACTACTGACAACAACCACTGACAACAACCACTGACAACAACTACTGACAACAACCACTGACAACAACTACTGACCACAACTACTGACACCAACCACTGACAACAACTACTGATCACAACTACTGACAACAAAAATGACTACAACTACTGGCCATAACTACTGACAACAACTACTGACCACAACCACAAAACCACTGGCCAAAACCACTGACCACAACTACTGACAACAACAACTGACAAAAACTACTGACCACAACTACTGATCACAACTACTGACACCAACCACCGACAACAACTACTGATCACAACTACTGACAACAAACACTGACTACAACTACTGACCACAACTACTGACAACAACTACTGACCACAACCACAAAACCACTGACCACAACCACAGACCACAACTACTGACCACAACTATTGGCAACAACTACTGACCACAACCACAAAACCACTGACAACAACTACTATTCACAACTACTGATCACAACTACTGACAACAACCACTGACAACAACCACTGACAACAACTACTGACAACAACCACTGACAACAACTACTGACCACAACTACTGATCACAACTACTGACACCAACCACTGACAACAACTACTGATCACAACTACTGACAACAACCAATGACTACAACTACTGGCCATAACTACTGACAACAACTACTGACCACAACTATTGACAACAACTACTGACCACAACCACACAACCACTGACAACAACTACTGATCACAACTACTGACAACAACCACTGACAACAACCACTGACAACAACCATTGACAACAACCACTGACAACAGCTACTGACAACAACCACTGACAACAACAACTGACAACAACTACTGACCACACCTACTGACCACAACTACTGACAACAACCACTGACAACAACTATTGACCACAACAACTGATCACAACTACCGACAACAACCACTGACAACAACCACTGACAACAACTACTGATCACAACTACTGACAACAACCACTGACTACAACTACTGACCACAACTACTGACAACAAATACTGACCACAACCACAAAACCACTGACCACAACTACTGACCGCAACTACTGACCACAACCACAACACCACTGACCACAACTACTGATCAAAACTACTGACAACAACCACTGACAACAACTACTGATCAAACTACTGATCACAACTACTGACAACAACTACTGACAACAACCACTGACAACAACTACCGCCAACAACCACTGACAACAACCACCGACCACAACTACTGACAACAGCCACCGACAACAACTACTGACAACAACTACCGACAACAACCACTGACAACAACTACTGACAACAACTACTGACAACAACTATTGACAACAACTACTGACCACAACTACCGACCACAACTATTGATCACAACTACTGACAACAACCACTGACAACAACTACTGATCACAACTACTGACCACAACCACAAAACCAATGACCACAACTACTGACCGCAACTACTGACCACAACCACAAAACCACTGACCACAACTACTGACAACAGCTACCGACAACAACTACTGACAACAACTACTGACAACAACTACCGACAACAACTACTGACCACAACTACCGACCACAACTACTGACAACAGCTACCGACAACAACCACTGACAACAAACACTGACAACAACTACCGACAACAACTACTGACCACAACTACCGACCACAACTACTGACCACAGCTACTGACAACAACTACTGACCACAACTACTGACCACAACCACTGACAACAACTACTGACCACAACTACTGACCACAACTACTGACCACAACTACTGACAACAACTACTGACAACAACTGCTGACCACAACTACTGACAACAACTGCTGACCACAACTACTGACAACAACTGCTGACCACAACTACTGACAACAAATACTGACCACAACCACAAAACCACTGACCACAACTACTGACCGCAACTACTGACCACAACCACAACACCACTGACCACAACTACTGATCAAAACTACTGACAACAACCACTGACAACAACTACTGATCAAACTACTGATCACAACTACTGACAACAACTACTGACAACAACCACTGACAACAACTACCGCCAACAACCACTGACAACAACTACCGACCACAACTACTGACAACAGCCACCGACAACAACTACTGACAACAACTACCGACAACAACCACTGACAACAACTACTGACAACAACTACTGACAACAACTATTGACAACAACTACTGACCACAACTACCGACCACAACTATTGATCACAACTACTGACAACAACCACTGACAACAACTACTGATCACAACTACTGACCACAACCACAAAACCAATGACCACAACTACTGACCGCAACTACTGACCACAACCACAAAACCACTGACCACAACTACTGACAACAGCTACCGACAACAACTACTGACAACAACTACTGACAACAACTACCGACAACAACTACTGACCACAACTACCGACCACAACTACTGACAACAGCTACCGACAACAACCACTGACAACAAATACTGACAACAACTACCGACAACAACTACTGACCACAACTACCGACCACAACTACTGACCACAGCTACTGACAACAACTACTGACCACAACTACTGACCACAACCACTGACAACAACTACTGACCACAACCACTGCCCACAACTACTGACCACAACTACTGACAACAACTACTGACAACAACTGCTGACCACAACTACTGACAACAACTGCTGACCACAACTACTGACAACAACTGCTGACCACAACTACTGACAACAACTGCTGACCACAACTACTGCTCTGGTATGCACTATCTCTGGTCCAGCTCTGGTCCTGAGCGTAGCTAGCTAGTTCTGGTTTGCAATAGCCCTGGTCTAACTCTGGTGTGCACTATAAATGATAACTATTTAAATGTGCATAAATGAGCATATAATACCCACCAACAATAATTCTACACTTATCTCCTGTTTCATTGTTTAAGCTATCAACGTTGAGATGTGCAGACAGGCCCAATTTAGATAGCCAGTCAGAAGAGTTTTGATGGTCTGTATACTTTTTGAACTATAATGATTTAAAATTTCATAAACTAACATGGGTTTGAATGACAACTAAAGGAATACAGAGGTAACTTTTCAAAATGTCCCAATTTCCTTTGCTCATTGGCATATTAATACTCGGTGAAACGGGTCCATATCAGGCGATATCTTTACATGCCATGTTATTCTAGAGAATACAGACTATGTCCAATGTCTATTTATAGTTTTGTGGATTTGAACCATATCCTAACAAATTCAGAATCCAGATGTGTCTTTTAGACATTTATGACACAGGGATTACTCTGAATATCACACATGGACATTTATACCACTACTATAACTATAACCAGTCACTACCACTACTATAACTATAACCAGTCACTACCATTACTACTGTAGACACTACCACTACTATAACTATAACCAGTCACTACCATTACTACTGTAGACACTACCACTACTATAACTATAACCAGTCACTACCACTACTATAACTATAACCAGTAACTACCACTACTACTGTAGACACTACCACTACTATAACTACAACCAGTCACTACCATTACTACTGTAGACACTACCACTACTATAACTATAACCAGTCACTACCACTACTATAACTATAACCAGTCACTACCACTACTACTGTAGACACTACCACTACTATAACTATAACCAGTCACTACCACTACTACTGTAGACACTACCACTACTATAACTATAACCAGTCACTACCACTACTATAACTATAACCAGTCACTACCATTACTACTGTAGACACTACCACTACTATAACTATAACCAGACACTACCACTACTGTAACTATAACCAGTCACTACCACTACTATAACTATAACCAGTCACTAACACTACTATAACTATAACCAGTCACTACCACTACTATAACTATAACCAGTCACTACCACTACTATAACTATAACCAGTCACTATCATTACTACTGTAGACACTACCACTACTATAACTATAACCAGTCACTACCACTACTACTGTAGACACTACCACTACTATAACTATAACCAGTCACTACCATTTCTATAACTATAACCAGTCACTATCATTACTACTGTAGACACTAACACTACTATATCTATAACCAGTCACTACCATTACTACTATAACTATAACCAGTCACTACCACTACTATAACTATAACCAGTCACTACCACTACTATAACTATAACCAGTCACTACCACTACTATAACTATAACCAGTCACTACCACTACTATAACTATAACCAGTCACTACCACTACTATAACTATAACCAGTCACTACCACTACTACTGTAGACACTACCACTACTATAACTATAACCAGTCACTACCACTACTACTGTAGACACTACCACTACTACTATAACTATAACCAGTCACTACCACTACTATAACTATAACCAGTCACTACCATTACTACTGTAGACACTACCACTACTATAACTATAACCAGACACTACCACTACTGTAACTATAACCAGTCACTACCACTACTATAACTATAACCAGTCACTAACACTACTATAACTATAACCAGTCACTACCACTACTATAACTATAACCAGTCACTACCACTACTATAACTATAACCAGTCACTACCATTACTACTGTAGACACTACCACTACTATAACTATAACCAGTCACTACCATTACTACTGTAGACACTACCACTACTATAACTATAACCAGTCACTACCACTACTATAACTATAACCAGTAACTACCACTACTACTGTAGACACTACCACTACTATAACTACAACCAGTCACTACCATTACTACTGTAGACACTACCACTACTATAACTATAACCAGTCACTACCACTACTATAACTATAACCAGTCACTACCACTACTACTGTAGACACTACCACTACTATAACTATAACCAGTCACTACCACTACTACTGTAGACACTACCACTACTATAACTATAACCAGTCACTACCACTACTATAACTATAACCAGTCACTACCATTACTACTGTAGACACTACCACTACTATAACTATAACCAGACACTACCACTACTGTAACTATAACCAGTCACTACCACTACTATAACTATAACCAGTCACTAACACTACTATAACTATAACCAGTCACTACCACTACTATAACTATAACCAGTCACTACCACTACTATAACTATAACCAGTCACTATCATTACTACTGTAGACACTACCACTACTATAACTATAACCAGTCACTACCACTACTACTGTAGACACTACCACTACTATAACTATAACCAGTCACTACCATTTCTATAACTATAACCAGTCACTATCATTACTACTGTAGACACTAACACTACTATATCTATAACCAGTCACTACCATTACTACTATAACTATAACCAGTCACTACCACTACTATAACTATAACCAGTCACTACCACTACTATAACTATAACCAGTCACTACCACTACTATAACTATAACCAGTCACTACCACTACTATAACTATAACCAGTCACTACCACTACTATAACTATAACCAGTCACTACCACTACTACTGTAGACACTACCACTACTATAACTATAACCAGTCACTACCACTACTATAACTATAACCAGTCACTACCACTACTATAACTATAACCAGTCACTACCATTACTACTGTAGACACTACCACTACTATAACTATAACCAGTCACATCCACTACTATAACTATAACCAGTCACTACCATTACTACTGTAGAAACTACCACTACTATAACTATAACCAGTCACTACCACTACTACTGTAGACACTACCACTACTATAACTATAACCAGTCACTACCACTACTATAACTATAACCAGTAACTACCACTACTACTGTAGACACTACCACTACTATAACTACAACCAGTCACTACCATTACTACTGTAGACACTACCACTACTATAACTATAACCAGTCACTACCACTACTATAACTATAACCAGTCACTACCACTACTATAACTATAACCAGTCACTACCACTACTACTGTAGACACTACCACTACTATAACTATAACCAGTCACTACCACTACTACTGTAGACACTACCACTACTATAACTATAACCAGTCACTACCACTACTATAACTATAACCAGTCACTACCATTACTACTGTAGACACTACCACTACTATAACTATAACCAGACACTACCACTCACTGTAACTATAACCAGTCACTACCACTACTATAACTATAACCAGTCACTAACACTACTATAACTATAACCAGTCACTATCATTACTACTGTAGACACTACCACTACTATAACTATAACCAGTCACTACCACTACTATAACTATAACCAGTCACTACCACTACTATAACTATAACCAGTCACTACTACTACTATAACTATAACCAGTCACTATCATTACTACTGTAGACACTACCACTACTATAACTATAACCAGTCACTACCACTACTACTGTAGACACTACCACTACTATAACTATAACCAGTCACTACCATTTCTATAACTATAACCAGTCACTATCATTACTACTGTAGACACTAACACTACTATATCTATAACCAGTCACTACCATTACTACTATAACTATAACCAGTCACTACCACTACTATAACTATAACCAGTCACTACCACTACTATAACTATAACCAGTCACTACCACTACTATAACTATAACCAGTCACTACCACTACTATAACTATAACCAGTCACTACCACTACTATAACTATAACCAGTCACTACCACTACTACTGTAGACACTACCACTACTATAACTATAACCAGTCACTATCACTACTATAACTATAACCAGTCACTACCACTACTATAACTATAACCAGTCACTACCATTACTACTGTAGACACTACCACTACTATAACTATAACCAGTCACATCCACTACTATAACTATAACCAGTCACTACCATTACTACTGTAGACACTACCACTACTATAACTATAACCAGTCACTACCACTACTACTGTAGACACTACCACTACTATAACTATAACCAGTCACTACCACTACTATTTCTATAACCAGTCACTACCATTACTATAACTATAACCAGTCACTACCACTACTATAACTATAACCAGTCACTACCATTACTATAACTATAACCAGTCACTACCACTACTATAACTATAACCAGTCACTACCACTACTATAACTATAACCAGTCACTATCATTACTACTGTAGACACTACCACTACTATAACTATAACCAGTCACTACCACTACTACTGCAGACACTACCACTACTATAACTATAACCAGTCACTACCACTACTATAACTATAACCAGTCACTACCATTACTACTGTAGACACTACCACTACTATAACTATAACCAGACACTACCACTACTGTAACTATAACCAGTCACTACCACTACTATAACTATAACCAGTCACTAACACTACTATAACTATAACCAGTCACTACCACTACTATAACTATAACCAGTCACTACCACTACTATAACTATAACCAGTCACTATCATTACTACTGCAGACACTACCACTACTATAACTATAACCAGTCACTACCACTACTACTGTAGACACTACCACTACTATAACTATAACCAGTCACTACCATTTCTATAACTATAACCAGTCACTATCATTACTACTGTAGACACTAACACTACTATATCTATAACCAGTCACTACCACTACTATAACTATAACCAGTCACTACCACTACTATAACTATAACCAGTCACTACCACTACTATAACTATAACCAGTCACTACCACTACTATAACTATAACCAGTCACTACCATTACTATAACTATAACCAGTCACTACCACTACTATAACTATAACCAGACACTACCACTACTATAACTATAACCAGTCACTACCACTACTACTGTAGACACTACCACTACTATAACTATAACCAGTCACTACCACTACTATAACTATAACCAGTCACTACCACTACTATAACTATAACCAGTCACTACCATTACTACTGTAGACACTACCACTACTATAACTATAACCAGTCACATCCACTACTATAACTATAACCAGTCACTACCATTACTACTGTAGACACTACCACTACTATAACTATAACCAGTCACTACCACTACTACTGTAGACACTACCAACTACTATAACTATAACCAGTCACTACCACTACTATTTCTATAACCAGTCACTACCATTACTATAACTATAACCAGTCACTACCACTACTATAACTATAACCAGTCACTACCATTACTATAACTATAACCAGTCACTACCACTACTATAACTATAACCAGTCACTACCACTACTATAACTATAACCAGTCACTACCACTACTACCACTATAACCAGTCACTACCACTATAACCAGTCACTACCACTATAACCAGTCACTACCTCTACTATAACATTAACCAGTCACTACCACTATAAACAGTCACTACCACTACTATAACTATAACCAGTCACTACCACTATAACCAGTCACTACCACTATAACCAGTCACTACCACTACTACTGTAGACACTACCACTACTATAACTATAACCAGTCACTACCACTACTATTTCTATAACCAGTCACTACCATTACTATAACTATAACCAGTCACTACCACTACTATAACTATAACCAGTCACTACCATTACTATAACTATAACCAGTCACTACCACTACTATAACTATAACCAGTCACTACCACTACTACCGCTATAACCAGTCACTACCACTATAACCAGTCACTACCACTATAACCAGTCACTACCTCTACTATAACATTAACCAGTCACTACCACTATAAACAGTCACTACCACTACTATAACTATAACCAGTCACTACTACTATAACCAGTCACTACCACTATAACCAGTCACTACCACTATAACCAGTCACTACCTCTACTATAACATTAACCAGTCACTACCACTATAACCAGTCACTACCACTACTGTAACTATAACCAGTCACTACCACTACTATAACTATAACCAGTCACTACCATAACTACTGTAGACACTACCACTACTATAACTACAAACAGTCACTACCACTACTATAACTATAACCAGTCACTACCACTACTATAACTATAACCAGTCACTACCACTACTATAACTATAACCAGTCACTACCATAACTACTGTAGACACTACCACTACTATAACTATAACCAGTCACTACCACTACCATAACTATAACCAGTCACTACCACTACTATAACTATAACCAGTCACTATCATTACTACTGTAGACACTACCACTACTATAACTATAACCAGTCACTACCACTACTATAACTATAACCAGTCACTACCACTACTACTGTAGACACTACCACTACTATAACTATAACCAGTCACTACCATTTCTATAACTATAACCAGTCACTATCATTACTACTGTAGACACTACCACTACTATAACTATAACCAGACACTAACACTACTATACCTATAACCAGTCACTACCACTACTATAACTATAACCAGTCACTACCACTACTACTGTAGACACTACCACTACTATAACTATAACCAGACACTACCACTACTGTAACCACAGACCACAACTACTGACCACAACTATTGGCAACAACTACTGACCACAACCACAAAACCACTGACAACAACTACTATTCACAACTACTGATCACAACTACTGACAACAACCACTGACAACAACCACTGACAACAACTACTGACAACAACCACTGACAACAACTACTGACCACAACTACTGATCACAACTACTGACACCAACCACTGACAACAACTACTGATCACAACTACTGACAACAACCAATGACTACAACTACTGGCCATAACTACTGACAACAACTACTGACCACAACTATTGACAACAACTACTGACCACAACCACACAACCACTGACAACAACTACTGATCACAACTACTGACAACAACCACTGACAACAACCACTGACAACAACCATTGACAACAACCACTGACAACAGCTACTGACAACAACCACTGACAACAACAACTGACAACAACTACTGACCACACCTACTGACCACAACTACTGACAACAACCACTGACAACAACTATTGACCACAACAACTGATCACAACTACCGACAACAACCACTGACAACAACCACTGACAACAACTACTGATCACAACTACTGACAACAACCACTGACTACAACTACTGACCACAACTACTGACAACAAATACTGACCACAACCACAAAACCACTGACCACAACTACTGACCGCAACTACTGACCACAACCACAACACCACTGACCACAACTACTGATCAAAACTACTGACAACAACCACTGACAACAACTACTGATCAAACTACTGATCACAACTACTGACAACAACTACTGACAACAACCACTGACAACAACTACCGCCAACAACCACTGACAACAACCACCGACCACAACTACTGACAACAGCCACCGACAACAACTACTGACAACAACTACCGACAACAACCACTGACAACAACTACTGACAACAACTACTGACAACAACTATTGACAACAACTACTGACCACAACTACCGACCACAACTATTGATCACAACTACTGACAACAACCACTGACAACAACTACTGATCACAACTACTGACCACAACCACAAAACCAATGACCACAACTACTGACCGCAACTACTGACCACAACCACAAAACCACTGACCACAACTACTGACAACAGCTACCGACAACAACTACTGACAACAACTACTGACAACAACCACCGACAACAACTACTGACCACAACTACCGACCACAACTACTGACAACAGCTACCGACAACAACCACTGACAACAAATACTGACAACAACCACCGACAACAACTACTGACCACAACTACCGACCACAACTACTGACCACAGCTACTGACAACAACTACTGACCACAACTACTGACCACAACCACTGACAACAACTACTGACCACAACTACTGACCACAACTACTGACCACAACTACTGACAACAACTACTGACAACAACTGCTGACCACAACTACTGACAACAACTGCTGACCACAACTACTGACAACAACTGCTGACCACAACTACTGACAACAACTGCTGACCACAACTACTGCTCTGGTATGCACTATCTCTGGTCCAGCTCTGGTCCTGAGCGTAGCTAGCTAGTTCTGGGTTTGCAATAGCCCTGGTCTAACTCTGGTGTGCACTATAAATGATAACTATTTAAATGTGCATAAATGAGCATATAATACCCACCAACAATAATTCTACACTTATCTCCTGTTTCATTGTTTAAGCTATCAACGTTGAGATGTGCAGACAGGCCCAATTTAGATAGCCAGTCAGAAGAGTTTTGATGGTCTGTATACTTTTTGAACTATAATGATTTAAAATGTTCATAAACTAACATGGGTTTGAATGACAACTAAAGGAATACAGAGGTAACTTTTCAAAATGTCCCAATTTCCTTTGCTCATTGGCATATTAATACTGGTGAAACGGGTCCATATCAGGCGATATCTTTACATGCCATGTTATTCTAGAGAATACAGACTATGTCCAATGTCTATTTATAGTTTTGTGGATTTGAACCATATCCTAACAAATTCAGAATCCAGATGTGTCTTTAGACATTTATGACACAGGATTACTCTGAATATCACACATGGACATTTATACCACTACTATAACTATAACCAGTCACTACCACTACTATAACTATAACCAGTCACTACCATTACTACTGTAGACACTACCACTACTATAACTATAACCAGTCACTACCACTACTATAACTATAACCAGTCACTACCACTACTATAACTATAACCAGTCACTACCACTACTATAACTATAACCAGTAACTACCACTACTACTGTAGACACTACCACTACTACTACCACTACTACAACCAGTCACTACCATTACTACTGTAGACACTACCACTACTATAACTATAACCAGTCACTACCACTACTATAACTATAACCAGTCACTACCACTACTACTGTAGACACTACCACTACTATAACTATAACCAGTCACTACCACTACTACTGTAGACACTACCACTACTATAACTATAACCAGTCACTACCACTACTATAACTATAACCAGTCACTACCATTACTACTGTAGACACTACCACTACTATAACTATAACCAGACACTACCACTACTGTAACTATAACCAGTCACTACCACTACTATAACTATAACCAGTCACTAACACTACTATAACTATAACCAGTCACTACCACTACTATAACTATAACCAGTCACTACCACTACTATAACTATAACCAGTCACTATCATTACTACTGTAGACACTACCACTACTATAACTATAACCAGTCACTACCACTACTACTGTAGACACTACCACTACTATAACTATAACCAGTCACTACCATTTCTATAACTATAACCAGTCACTATCATTACTACTGTAGACACTAACACTACTATATCTATAACCAGTCACTACCATTACTACTATAACTATAACCAGTCACTACCACTACTATAACTATAACCAGTCACTACCACTACTATAACTATAACCAGTCACTACCACTACTATAACTATAACCAGTCACTACCACTACTATAACTATAACCAGTCACTACCACTACTATAACTATAACCAGTCACTACCACTACTACTGTAGACACTACCACTACTATAACTATAACCAGTCACTACCACTACTACTGTAGACACTACCACTACTATAACTATAACCAGTCACTACCACTACTATAACTATAACCAGTCACTACCACTACTATAACTATAACCAGTCACTACCATTACTACTGTAGAGTCACTACCACTACTATAACTATAACCAGTCACATCCACTACTATAACTATAACCAGTCACTACCATTACTACTGTAGACACTACCACTACTATAACTATAACCAGTCACTACCACTACTACTGTAGACACTACCACTACTATAACTATAACCAGTCACTACCACTACTATTTCTATAACCAGTCACTACCATTACTATAACTATAACCAGTCACTACCACTACTATAACTATAACCAGTCACTACCATTACTATAACTATAACCAGTCACTACCACTACTATAACTATAACCAGTCACTACCACTACTATAACTATAACCAGTCACTACCACTACTACCACTATAACCAGTCACTACCACTGCATAACTAACCAGTCACTACCACTACTATAACTATAACCAGTCACTACCTCTACTATAACATTAACCAGTCACTACCACTATAAACAGTCACTACCACTACTATAACTATAACCAGTCACTACCACTATAACTATAACCAGTCACTACCACTATAACTATAACCAGTCACTACCACTACTACTGCAGACACTACCACTACTATAACTATAACCAGTCACTACCACTACTATTTCTATAACCAGTCACTACCATTACTATAACTATAACCAGTCACTACCACTACTATAACTATAACCAGTCACTACCATTACTATAACTATAACCAGTCACTACCACTACTATAACTATAACCAGTCACTACCACTACTACCGCTATAACCAGTCACTACCACTATAACCAGTCACTACCACTATAACCAGTCACTACCTCTACTATAACATTAACCAGTCACTACCACTATAAACAGTCACTACCACTACCTATAACTATAACCAGTCACTACCACTACTATAACCAGTCACTACCACTATAACCATAACCAGTCACTACCACTATAACCAGTCACTACCTCTACTATAACATTAACCAGTCACTACCACTACTATAACCAGTCACTACCACTACTGTAACTATAACCAGTCACTACCACTACTATAACTATAACCAGTCACTACCATAACTACTGTAGACACTACCACTACTATAACTACAAACAGTCACTACCACTACTATAACTATAACCAGTCACTACCACTACTATAACTATAACCAGTCACTACCACTACTATAACTATAACCAGTCACTACCATAACTATAACTGTAGACACTACCACTACTATAACTATAACCAGTCACTACCACTACTATAACTATAACCAGTCACTACCACTACTATAACTATAACCAGTCACTACCATTACTACTGTAGACACTACCACTACTATAACTATAACCAGTCACTACCACTACTATAACTATAACCAGTCAGTACCACTACTATAACTATAACCAGTCACTACCACTACTATAACTATAACCAGTCACTACCATTTCTATAACTATAACCAGTCACTATCATTACTACTGCAGACACTACCACTACTATAACTATAACCAGACACTACCACTACTATACCTATAACCAGTCACTACCACTACTATAACTATAACCAGTCACTACCACTACTACTGTAGACACTACCACTACTATAACTATAACCAGTCACTACCACTACTACTGTAGACACTACCACTACTATAACTATAACCAGTCACTACCACTACTATAACTATAACCAGTCACTACCACTACTGTAACTATAACCAGTCACTACCACTACTATAACTATAACCAGTCACTACCACTACTATAACTATAACCAGTCACTACCACTACTATAACTATAACCAGTCACTACCACTACTATAACTATAACCAGTCACATCCACTACTATAACTATAACCAGTCACTACCATTACTACTGTAGACACTACCACTACTATAACTATAACCAGTCACTACCACTACTATAACTATACTGTAGACACTACCACTACTATAACTATAACCAGTCACTACCACTACTATAACTATAACCAGTCACTACCATTACTACTGTAGACACTACCACTACTATAACTATAACCAGTCACTACCACTACTATAACTATAACCAGTCACTACCAATACTACTGCAGACACTACAACTACTATAACTATAACCAGTCACTACCACTACTATAACTATACCCAGACACTACCACTACTATAACTATAACCAGTCACTACCACTACTATAACTATAACCAGTCACTACCACTACTATAACTGTAGACACTACCACTACTATAACTATAACCAGTCACTACCACTACTATAACTATAACCAGTCACTATCACTAGTATAACTATAACCAGTCACTACCATTACTACTGTAGACACTACCACTACTATAACTATAACCAGTCACTACCACTACTATAACTATAACCAGTCACTACCACTACTATAACTATAACCAGTCACTACCACTACTATAACTATAACCAGTCACTACCACTACTATAACTATAACCAGTCACTACCACTACTATAACTATAACCAGTCACTACCACTACTATTTCTATAACCAGTCACTACCATTACTATAACTATAACCAGTCACTACCACTACTATAACTCTAACCAGTCACTACCATTACTATAACTATAACCAGTCACTACCACTACTATAACTATAACCAGTCACTACCACTACTATAACTATAACCAGTCACTACCACTACTACCACTATAACCAGTCACTACCACTACTATAACCAGTCACTACCACTACTATAACTATAACCAGTCACTACCTCTACTATAACATTAACCAGTCACTACCACTACTATAACTATAACCAGTCACTACCACTACTATAACTATAACCAGTCACTACCACTATAACCAGTCACTACCACCTATAACCAGTCACTACCACTATAACCAGTCACTACCACTACTATAACATTAACCAGTCACTACCACTACTATAACCTATACCCAGTCACTACCACTACTGTAACTATAACCAGTCACTAACACTACTATAACTATAACCAGTCACTACCATAACTACTGTAGACACTACCACTACTATAACTACAACCAGTCACTACCACTACTATAACTATACCCAGTCACTACCACTACTATAACTATAACCAGTCACTACCACTACTATAACTATAACCAGTCACTACCACTACTATAACTATACCAGTCACTACCACTACTATAACTATAACCAGTCACTACCATTTCTATAACTATAACCAGTCACTATCATTACTACTGCTATAACCCAGTCACTAACACTACTATACCTATAACCAGTCACTACCACTACTATAACTATAACCAGTCACTACCACTACTATAACTATAACCAGTCACTACCACTACTATAACTATAACCAGTCACTACCACTACTATAACTATAACCAGTCACTACCACTACTATAACTATAACCAGTCACTACCACTACTATAACCATAACCAGTCACTACCATTTCTATAACTATAACCAGTCACTACCACTACTATAACTACAACCAGTCACTACCACTACTATAACTATAACCAGTCACTACCACTACTATACCTATAACCAGTCACTACCACTACTATATCTATAACCAGTCACTACCATTACTATAACTATAACCAGTCACTACCACTACTATAACTATAACCAGTCACTACCACTACTATAACTATAACCAGTCACTACCACTACTATAACTGCAGTCACTACCACTACTATAACTATAACCAGTCACTACCACTACTATAACTATAACCAGTCACTACCACTACTATAACTATAACCAGTCACTACCATTACTATAACTATAACCAGTCACTACCACTACTATAACTATAACAAGTCACATCCACTACTATAACTATAACCAGTCACTACCATTGCTACTGTAGACACTACCACTACTATAACTATAACCAGTCACTACCATTACTACTGTACCCAGACACTACCACTACTATAACTATAACAAGTCACTACCACTACTATAACTATAACCAGTCACTACCACTACTATAACTATAACCAGTCACTACCATTACTACTGTAGACCCTACCACTACTATAACTATAACCAGTCACATCCACTACTGTAACTATAACCAGTCACTACCACTACTATAACTATAACCAGTCACTACCATAACTACTGTAACCAGTCACTACCACTACTATAACTATACCAGTCACTACCATTACTACTGTAGATACTACCACTACTATAACTATAACCAGTCACTACCACTACTATAACTATAACCAGTCACTACCACTACTATAACTATAACCAGTCACTACCATTACTACTGTAGACACTACCACTACTATAACTATAACCAGTCACTACCACTACTACTGCAGACACTACCACTACTATAACTATAACCAGTCACTACCATTACTATAACTATAACCAGTCACTACCACTACTATAACTATACCCAGTCACTACCACTACTATACCTATAACCAGTCACTACCACTACTATAACTATAACCAGTCACTACCACTACTATAACTATAACCAGTCACTACCACTACTATAACTATAGTCACTACCACTACTATAACTATAACCAGTCACTACCACTACTATAACTGTAACCAGTCACTACCACTACTATAACCATAACCAGTCACTACCATTTCTATAACTATAACCAGTCACTACCACTACTATAACTATAACCAGTCACTATCACTACTATAACTATAACCAGTCACTACCACTACTATACCTATAACCAGTCACTACCACTACTATATCTATAACCAGTCACTACCACTACTATAACTATAACCAGTCACTACCACTACTATAACTATAACCAGTCACTACCACTACTATAACTATAACCAGTCACTACCACTACTATAACTATACCCAGTCACTACCACTACTATAACTATAACCAGTCACTACCACTACTATAACTATAACCAGTCACTACCACTACTATAACTATAACCAGTCACTACCACTACTATAACTATAACCAGTCACTACCACTACTATAACTATAACCAGTCACATCCACTACTATAACTATAACCAGTCACTACCATTGCTACTATAACCAGTCACTACCACTACTATAACTATAACCAGTCACTACCACTACTATAACTATAACCAGACACTACCACTACTATAACTATAACCAGTCACTACCACTACTATAACTATAACCAGTCACTACCACTACTATAACTATAACCAGTCACTACCACTACTATAACTATAACCAGTCACTACCACTACCATACTACTATACCCAGTCACTACCACTACTATAACTATAACCAGTCACTACCACTACTACTGTAACCAGTCACTACCACTACTATAACTATAACCAGTCACTACCACTACTATAACTATAACCAGTCACTACCACTACTATAACTATAACCAGTCACTACCACTACTATACTACTATAACCCAGTCACTACCACTACTATAACTATAACCAGTCACTACCACTACTATAACTATAACCAGTCACTACCACTACTATAACTATAACCAGTCACTACCATTTCTATAACTATAACCAGTCACTACCACTACTATAACTATAACCAGTCACTACCACTACTATAACTATAACCAGTCACTACCACTACTATAACTATAACCAGTCACTACCACTACTATAACTATAACCAGTCACTACCACTACTATAACTATAACCAGTCACTACCACTACTATAACTATAACCAGTCACTACCACTACTATAACTATACCCAGTCACTACCACTACTATAACCATAACCAGTCACTACCACTACTATAACTATAACCAGTCACTACCACTACTATAACTATAGCCAGTCACTACCACTACTATAACTATAACCAGTCACTATCACTACTACTGTAGACACTACCACTACTATAACTATAACCAGTCACTACCACTACTATAACTATAACCAGTCACTACCACTACTATAACTATAACCAGTCACTACCACTACTATAACTATAACCAGTCACTACCACTACTATAACTATAACCAGTCACTACCACTACTATAACCTATAACCAGTCACTACCACTACTATAACTATAACCAGTCACTACCACTACTATAACTATAACCAGTCACTACCACTACTATAACTATAACCAGTCACTACCACTACTATAACTATAACAGTCACTACCACTACTATAACTATAACCAGTCACATCCACTACTATAACTATAACCAGTCACTACCACTACTACTATAACCAGTCACTACCACTACTATAACTATAACCAGTCACTACCACTACTATAACTGCAGTCACTACCACTACTATAACTATAACCAGTCACTACCACTACTATAACTATAACCAGTCACTACCACTACTACTGTAACCAGTCACTACCACTACTATAACTATAACCAGTCACTACCATTACTACTATAACCAGTCACTACCACTACTATAACTATAACCAGTCACTACCACTACTATAACTATAACCAGTCACTACCATTACTATAATTATAACCAGTCACTACCACTACTATAACTATAACCAGTCACTACCACTACTACTGTAGACACTACCACTACTATAACTATAACCAGTCACTACCACTACTACTGTAGACACTACCACTACTATAACTATAACCAGTCACTACCACTACTACTGTAGAACCAGTCACTACCACTACTATAACTATAACCAGTCACTACCACTACTACTATAGACACTACCACTACTATAACTATAACCAGTCACTACCACTACTATAACTATAACCAGTCACTACCACTACTATAACTATAGACACTACCACTACTATAACTATAACCAGTCACTACCACTACTATAACCAGTCACTACCACTACTATAACTATAACCAGACACTACCACTACTATAACTATAACCAGTCACTACCACTACTATAACTATAACCAGTCACTACCACTACTATAACTATACCCAGTCACTACCACTACTATAACTATAACCAGTCACTACCACTACTATAACTATAACCAGTCACTACCACTACTATAACTATAACCAGTCACTATCATTACTACTGTAGACACTACCACTACTATAACTATAACCAGTCACTACCACTACTACTGTAGACACTACCACTACTATAACTATAACCAGTCACTACCATTTCTATAACTATAACCAGTCACTACCACTACTATAACTATAACCAGTCACTACCACTACTATAACTATAACCAGTCACTACCATTACTTTAACTATAACCAGTCACTATCATTACTATAACTATACCCAGACACTACCACTACTATAACTATAACCAGTCACTACCACTACTATACCTATAACCAGTCACTACCACTACTATAACTATAACCAGTCACTACCACTACTATAACTATAACCAGTCACTACCACTACTATAACTATAACCAGTCACTACCACTACTATAACTGTAACCAGACACTACCACTACTATAACTATAACCAGTCACTACCACTACTATAACTATAACCAGTCACTACCATTACTATAACTATAACCAGTCACTACCACTACTATAACTATAACCAGTCACTACCACTACTATAACTATAACCAGTCACTACCACTACTATAACTATAACCAGTCACTACCATACTATAACTATACCCAGACACTACCACTACTATAACTATAACCAGTCACTACCACTACTATAACTATAACCAGTCACTACCACTACTATAACTACTGTAGACACTACCACTACTATAACTATAACCAGTCACTACCACTACTATAACTATAACCAGTCACTACCACTACTATAACTATAACCAGTCACTACCACTACTATAACTATAACCAGTCACTATAGTCACTACCACTACTATAACTATAACCAGTCACATCCACTACTATAACTATAACCAGTCACTACCATTACTACTGTATAACCAGTCACTACCACTACTATAACTATAACCAGTCACTACCATTACTACTGTAGACACTACCACTACTATAACTATAACCAGTCACTACCACTACTATAACTATAACCAGTCACTACCACTACTACTGTAGACACTACCACTACTATAACTATAACCAGTCACTACCATTACTATAACTGCAGACACTACCACTACTATAACTATAACCAGTCACTACCACTACTATAACTATAACCAGTCACTACCATTACTACTGCAGACACTACCACTACTATAACTATAACCAGTCACTACCACTACTATAACTGTAGTCACTACCACTACTATAACTATAACCAGTCACTACCACTATAACTATAACCAGTCACTACCACTACTATAACTATAACCAGACACTACCACTACTATAACTATAACCAGTCACTACCACTACTATAACTATAACCAGACACTACCACTACTATAACTATAACCAGTCACTACCACTACTATAACTATAACCAGTCACTACCACTACTATAACTATAACCAGTCACTACCACTACTATAACTATAACCAGTCACTACCACTACTATAACTATAACCAGTCACTACCACTACTATAACTATAACCAGTCACTACCACTACTATAACTATAACCAGTCACTACCACTACTATAACTATAACCAGACACTACCACTACTATAACTATAACCAGTCACTACCACTACTATAACTATATCCAGACACTACCACTACTATAACTATAACCAGTCACTACCACTACTATAACTATAACCAGTCACTACCACTACTATAACTATAACCAGTCACTACCACTACTATAAGCTATAACCACACTACCACTACTATAACTATAACCAGTCACTACCACTACTATAACTATAACCAGTCACTACCACTACTATAACTATAACCAGTCACTACCACTACTATAACTATAGCCAGTCACTACCACTACTATAACTATAACCAGTCACTACCACTACTACTAGACACTACCACTACTATAACTATAACCAGTCACTACCACTACTATAACTATAACCAGTCACTACCACTACTATAACTATAACCAGTCACTACCATTACTATAACTATAACCAGTCACTACCACTACTATAACTATAACCAGTCACTACCACTACTATAACTATAACCAGTCACTACCACTACTATAACTATAACCAGTCACTACCACTACTATAACTATAACCAGTCACTACCACTACTATAACTATAACCAGTCACTACCATTACTATAACTATAACCAGTCACTACTACTACTATAACTATTACCAGTCACTACCACTACTATAACTATAACCAGTCACTACCACTACTATAACTATAACCAGTCACTACCACTACTATAACTATAACCAGTCACTACCACTACTATAACTATAACCAGTCACTACCACTACTATAACTATAACCAGTCACTACCATTACTATAACTATAACCAGTCACTACTACTACTATAACTATAACCAGTCACTACCACTACTATAACATTAACCAGTCACTACCACTACTATAACTATAACCAGTCACTACTACTACTATAACTATTACCAGTCACTACCACTACTATAACTATAACCAGTCACTACCACCACTATAACCAGTCACTACCACTACTATAACTATAACCAGTCACTACCACTACTATAACTATAACCAGTCACTACCACTACTATAACTATAACCAGTCACTACCACTACTATAACTATACCCAGTCACTACCACTACTATAACTATAACCAGTCACTACCATAACTACTGTAGACACTACCACTACTATAACTATAACCAGTCACTACCACTACTATAACTATAACCAGTCACTACCACTACTATAACTATAACCAGTCACTACCACTACTATAACTATAACCAGTCACTACCATAACTACTGTAGACACTACCACTACTATAACTATAACCAGTCACTACCATTACTATAACTATAACCAGTCACTACCACTACTATAACTATAACCAGTCACTACCACTACTATAACTATAACCAGTCACTACCACTACTATAACTATAACCAGTCACTACCAATACTATAACTATAACCAGTCACTACCACTAATATAACTATACCCAGTCACTACCACTACTATAACTATAACCAGTCACTACCACTACTATAACTATAACCAGTCACTACTCTACTATAACTATAACCAGTCACTACCACTACTATAACTATAACCAGTCACTACCACTACTATAACTATAACCAGTCACTACCACTACTATAACTATAACCAGTCACTACCACTACTATAACTATAACCAGTCACTACCACTACTATAACTATAACCAGTCACTACCACTACTATAACTATAACCAGTCACTACCACTACTATAACTATAACCAGTCACTACCACTACTACTGTAACCAGTCACTACCACTACTATAACTATAACCAGTCACTACCACTACTATAACTATAGAGTCACTACCACTACTATAACTATAACCAGTCACTACCACTACTATAACTATAACCAGTCACTACCACTACTATAACTATAACCAGTCACTACCATTACTATAACTATAACCAGTCACTACCACTACTATAACTATAACCAGTCACTACCACTACTACTGTAGTCACTACCACTACTATAACTATAACCAGTCACTACCACTACTATAACTATAACCAGTCACTACCACTACTATAACTATAACCAGTCACTACCACTACTATAACTATAACCAGTCACTACCACTACTATAACTATACCCAGTCACTACCACTACTATAACTATAACCAGTCACTACCACTACTATAACTATAACCAGTCACTACCACTACTATAACTATACCCAGTCACTACCACTACTATAACTATAACCAGTCACTACCACTACTATAACTATAACCAGTCACTACCACTACTATAACTATAACCAGTCACTACCACTACTATAACTATAACCAGTCACTACCACTACTATTTCTATAACCAGTCACTACCACTACTATAACTATAACCAGTCACTACCACTACCTATAACTATAACCAGTCACTACCATTACTATAACTATAACCAGTCACTACCACTACTATAACTATAACCAGTCACTACCACTACTATAACTATAACCAGTCACTACCACTACTACCACTATAACCAGTCACTACCACTACTATAATAACCAGTCACTACCACTACTATAACTATAACCAGTCACTACCACTACTATAACATTAACCAGTCACTACCACTATAACTATAACCAGTCACTACCACTACTATAACTATAACCAGTCACTACCACTATAACCAGTCACTACCACTATAACCAGTCACTACCACTATAACCAGTCACTACCACTACTATAACTATAACCAGTCACTACCACCACTATAACTATAACCAGTCACTACCACTACTATAACTATAACCAGTCACTACCACTACTATAACTATAACCAGTCACTACCACTACTATAACTATAACCAGTCACTACCACTACTATAACTATAACCAGTCACTACCACTACTATAACTATAACCAGTCACTACCACTACTATAACTATAACCAGTCACTACCACTACTATAACTATAACCAGTCACTACCACTACTATAACTATAACCAGTCACTACCACTACTATAACTATAACCAGTCACTACCACTACTATAACTATAACCAGTCACTACCACTACTATAACTATAACCAGTCACTACCACTACTACTGTAGACACTACCACTACTATAACCAGTCACTACCACTACTACTGTAGACACTACCACTACTATAACTATAACCAGTCACTACCACTACTATAACTATAACCAGTCACTACCACTACTATAACTATAACCAGTCACTACCACTACTATAACTATAACCAGTAACTACCACTACTATAACTATAACCAGTCACTACCACTACTATAACTATAACCAGTCACTACCACTACTATAACTATAACCAGTCACTACCACTACTATAACTATAGAGTCACTACCACTACTATAACTATAACCAGTCACTACCACTACTATAACTATAACCAGTCACTACCACTACTATAACTATAACCAGTCACTACCATTACTATAACTATAACCAGTCACTACCACTACTATAACTATAACCAGTCACTACCACTACTATAACTATAACCAGTCACTACCACTACTATAACTATAACCAGTCACTACCACTACTATAACTATAACCAGTCACTACCACTACTATAACTATAACCAGTCACTACCACTACTATAACTATAACCAGTCACTACCACTACTATAACTATACCCAGTCACTACCACTACTATAACTATAACCAGTCACTACC
Organism: Brachymystax lenok tsinlingensis; assembly: GCA_030435695.1. Lineage (NCBI taxonomy): Eukaryota > Metazoa > Chordata > Actinopteri > Salmoniformes > Salmonidae > Brachymystax > Brachymystax lenok. The sequence goes on from CM059802.1 coordinate 60,153, forward strand.
ACTACTATAACTATAACCAGTCACTACCACTACTATAACTATAACCAGTCACTACCACTACTATAACTATAACCCAGTCACTACCACTACTATAACTATAACCAGTCACTACCACTACTATAACTATAACCAGTCACTACCACTACTATAACTATACCCAGTCACTACCACTACTATAACTATAACCAGTCACTACCACTATAACTATAACCAGTCACTACCACTACTATAACTATAACCAGTCACTACCACTACTATAACTATAACCAGTCACTACCACTACTATAACTATAACCAGTCACTACCACTACTATAACTATACCCAGTCACTACCATTACTATAACTATACCCAGTCACTACCACTACTATAACTATAACCAGTCACTACCACTACTATAACTATAACCAGTCACTACTCTACTATAACTATAACCAGTCACTACCACTACTATAACTATAACCAGTCACTACCACTACTATAACTATAACCAGTCACTACCACTACTATAACTATAACCAGTCACTACCACTACTATAACTATAACCAGTCACTACCACTACTATAACTATAACTATAACCAGTCACTACCACTACTATAACTATACCCAGTCACTACCACTACTATAACTATAACCAGTCACTACCACTACTATAACTATAACCAGTCACTACCATACTACTACTGTAGACACTACCACTACTATAACTATAACCAGTCACTACCACTACTATAACTATACCAGTCACTACCACTACTATAACTATAACCAGTCACTACCACTACTATAACTATAACCAGTCACTACCACTACTATAACTATAACCAGTCACTACCACTACTATAACTATACCAGTCACTACCACTACTATAACTATAACTATAACCAGTCACTACCACTACTATAACTATAACCAGTCACTACCATTACTACTGTAACCAGTCACTACCACTACTATAACTATAACCAGTCACTACCACTACTAACTATAGTCACTACCACTACTATAACTATAACCAGTCACTACCACTACTATAACTATAACCAGTCACTACCACTACTATAACTATAACCAGTCACTACCATTACTATAACTATAACCAGTCACTACCACTACTATAACTATAACCAGTCACTACCACTACTATAACTATAACCAGTCACTACCACTACTATAACTATAACCAGTCACTACCACTACTATAACTATAACCAGTCACTACCACTACTATAACTATAACCAGTCACTACCACTACTATAACTATAACCAGTCACTACCACTACTATAACTATAACCAGTCACTACCACTACTATAACTATAACCAGTCACTACCATTACTATAACTATAACCAGTCACTACCACTACTATAACTATAACCAGTCACTACCACTACTATAACTATAACCAGTCACTACCACTACTATAACTATAACCAGTCACTACCACTACTATAACTATAACCAGTCACTACCACTACTATAACTATAACCAGTCACTACCACTACTATAACATTAACCAGTCACTACCACTATAACCAGTCACTACCACTACTATAACTATAACCAGTCACTACCACTACTATAACTATAACCAGTCACTACCACTACTATAACTATAACCAGTCACTACCACTACTATAACTATAACCAGTCACTACCACTACTATAACTATAACCAGTCACTACCACTACTATAACTATAACCAGTCACTACCACTACTATAACTATAACCAGTCACTACCACTACTATAACTATAACCAGTCACTACCACTACTATAACTATAACCAGTCACTACCACTACTATAACTATAACCAGTCACTACCACTACTATAACTATAACCAGTCACTACCACTACTACCACTATAACCAGTCACTACCACTACTATAACCAGTCACTACCACTACCACTACTGTAACCAGTCACTACCACTACTATAACTATACCCAGTCACTACCACTACTATAACCAGTCACTACCACTACTATAACTATAACCAGTCACTACCACTACTATAACTGTAGTCACTACCACTACTATAACCAGTCACTACCACTACTATAACTATAACCAGTCACTACCACTACTATAACTATAACCAGTCACTACCACTACTATAACTATACCCAGTCACTACCACTACTATAACTATAACCAGTCACTACCACTACTATAACTACAACCAGTAACTACCACTACTACTGTAACCAGTCACTACCACTACTATAACTATAACCAGTCACTACCACTACTATAACTATAACCAGTCACTACCACTACTATAACTATAACCAGTCACTACCACTACTATAACTATAACTATAACCAGTCACTACCATTACTACTGTAGACACTACCACTGATATATATACCCAGTCACTACCACTACTATAACTATAACCAGTCACTACCACTACTATAACTATAACCAGTCACTACCATTACTACTGTAAACACTACCACTACTATAACCAGTCACTACCACTACTACTGTAGACACTACCACTACTATAACTATAACCAGTCACTACCACTACTACTGTAGTCACTACCACTACTATAACTATAACCAGTCACTACCACTACTATAACTATAACCAGTCACTACCACTACTATAACTATAACCAGTCACTACCACTACTACTGTAGTCACTACCACTACTATAACTATAACCAGTCACTACCACTACTACTGTAGAGTCACTACCACTACTATAACTATAACCAGTCACTACCACTACTATAACTATAACCAGTCACTACCACTACTATAACTATAACCAGTCACTACCACTACTATAACTATAACCAGTCACTACCACTACTATAACTATAACCAGTCACTACCACTACTATAACTATAACCAGTCACTACCACTACTATAACTATAACCAGTCACTACCACTACTATAACTATAACCAGTCACTACCACTACTATAACTATACCCAGTCACTACCACTACTATAACTATAACCAGTCACTACCACTACTATAACTATAACCAGTCACTACCACTACTATAACTATAACCAGTCACTACCACTACTATAACTATACCCAGTCACTACCACTACTATAACTATAACCAGTCACTACCACTACTATAACTATAACCAGTCACTACCATTACTACTGTAGACACTACCACTACTATAACTATAACCAGTCACTACCACTACTATAACTATAACCAGTCACTACCACTACTATAACTATAACCAGTCACTACCACTACTATAACTATAACCAGTCACTACCACTACTATAACTGTAGACACTACCACTACTATAACTATAACCAGTCACTACCATTACTACTGTAGACACTACCACTACTATAACTATAACCAGTCACTACCACTACTATAACTATAACCAGTCACTACCATTACTACTAACCAGACACTACCACTACTATAACTATAACCAGTCACTACCACTACTATAACTATAACCAGTCACTACCACTACTATAACTATAACCAGTCACTATCACTACTACTGCAGACACTACCACTACTATAACTATAACCAGTCACTACCATTACTACTGTAGACACTACCACTACTATAACTATAACCAGTCAATACCACTACTATAACTATAACCAGACACTACCATTACTAACTGTAGACACTACCACTACTATAACTATAACCAGTCACTACCACTACTATAACTATAACCAGTCACTACCACTACTATAACTATAACCAGTCACTACCACTACTATAACTATAACCAGTCACTACCACTACTATAACTATAACCAGTCACTACCACTACTATAACTATAACCAGTCACTACCACTACTATAACTATAACCAGTCACTATCATTACTATAACCAGTCACTACCACTACTATAACTGTAACCAGTCACTATCATTACTATAACCAGTCACTACCACTACTACTGTAGACACTACCACTACTATAACTATAACCAGTCACTACCACTACTATAACTATAACCAGTCACTACCACTACTATAACTATAACCAGTCACTACCACTACTATAACTATAACCAGTCACTACCACTACTATAACTATAACCAGTCACTACCACTACTATAACTATAACCAGTCACTACCACTACTATAACTATAACCAGTCACTACCACTACTATAACTATAACCAGTCACTACCACTACTATAACTATAACCAGTCACTACCACTACTATAACTATAACCAGTCACTACCACTACTATAACTATAACCAGTCACTACCACTACTATAACTATAACCAGTCACTACCACTACTATAACTATAACCAGTCACTACCACTACTATAACTATAACCAGTCACTACCACTACTATAACTATAACCAGTCACTACCACTACTATAACTATAACCAGTCACTACCACTACTATAACTATAACCAGTCACTACCACTACTATAACTGTCACTACCACTACTATAACTATAACCAGTCACTACCACTACTATAACTATACCCAGTCACTACCACTACTATAACTATAACCAGTCACTACCACTACTATAACTATAACCAGTCACTACCACTACTATAACTATACCCAGTCACTACCACTACTATAACTATAACCAGTCACTACCACTACTATAACTATAACCAGTCACTACCACTACTATAACTATAACCAGTCACTACCACTACTATAACTATAACCAGTCACTACCACTACTATAACTATAACCAGTCACTACCACTACTATAACTATAACCAGTCACTACCACTACTATAACTATAACCAGTCACTACCACTACTACCACTATAACCAGTCACTACCACTACTATAACTATAACCAGTCACTACCACTACTATAACTATACCCAGTCACTACCACTACTATAACTATAACCAGTCACTACCACTACTATAACCAGTCACTACCACTACTATAACTATAACCAGTCACTACCACTACTATAACTATAACCAGTCACTACCACTACTATAACTATACTACTATAACTATAACCAGTCACTACCACTACTATAACTATACCAGTCACTACCACTACTATAACCAGTCACTACCACTACTATAACTATAACCAGTCACTACCACTACTATAACTATACCCAGACACTACCACTACTATAACTATAACCAGTCACTACCACTACTATAACTATAACCAGTCACTACCACTACTATAACTATAACCAGTCACTACCACTACTATAACTATAACCAGTCACTACCACTACTATAACTATAACCAGTCACTACCACTACTATAACTATAACCAGTCACTACCACTACTATAACTATAACCAGTCACTACCACTACTATAACTATAACCAGTCACTACCACTACTATAACTATACCCAGTCACTACCACTACTATAACTATAACCAGTCACTACCACTACTAACTATAACCAGTCACTACCACTACTATAACTATAACCAGTCACTACCACTACTATAACTATAACCAGTCACTACCACTACTATAACTATAACCAGTCACTACCACTACTATAACTATAACCAGTCACTACCACTACTATAACTATAACCAGTCACTACCACTACTATAACTATACCCAGTCACTACCACTACTATAACTATAACCAGTCACTACCACTACTATAACTATAACCAGTCACTACCACTACTATAACTATAACCAGTCACTACCACTACTATAACTATAACCAGTCACTACCACTACTATAACTATAACCAGTCACTACCACTACTATAACTATAACCAGTCACTACCACTACTATAACTATAACCAGTCACTACCACTACTATAACTATAACCAGTCACTACCACTACTATAACTATAACCAGTCACTACCACTACTATAACTATAACCAGTCACTACCACTACTATAACTATAACCAGTCACTACCACTACTATAACTATAACCAGTCACTACCACTACTATAACTATAACCAGTCACTACCACTACTATAACTATAACCAGTCACTACCACTACTATAACTATACCCAGTCACTACCACTACTATAACTATAACCAGTCACTACCACTACTATAACTATAACCAGTCACTACCACTACTATAACTATAACCAGTCACTACCACTACTATAACTATAACCAGTCACTACCACTACTATAACTATAACCAGTCACTATCATTAACTATAACCAGTCACTACCACTACTATAACTATAACCAGTCACTACCACTACTATAACTATAACCAGTCACTACCACTACTATAACTATAACCAGTCACTACCACTACTATAACTATAACCAGTCACTACCACTACTATAACTATAACCAGTCACTACCACTACTATAACTATAACCAGTCACTACCACTACTACTGTAGACACTACCACTACTATAACTATAACCAGTCACTACCACTACTATAACTATAACCAGTCACTACCACTACTATAACTATAACCAGTCACTACCACTACTATAACTATAACCAGTCACTACCACTACTATAACTATAACCAGTCACTACCACTACTATAACTATAACCAGTCACTACCACTACTATAACTATAACCAGTCACTACCACTACTATAACTATAACCAGTCACTACCACTACTATAACTATAACCAGACACTACCACTACTATAACTATAACCAGTCACTACCACTACTATAACTATAACCAGTCACTACCACTACTATAACTATAACCAGTCACTACCACTACTATAACTATAACCAGTCACTACCACTACTATAACTATAACCAGACACTACCACTACTATAACTACCACTACTATAACTATAACCAGTCACTACCACTACTATAACTATAACCAGTCACTACCACTACTATAACTATAACCAGTCACTACCACTACTACTATAACTATAACCAGTCACTACCACTACTATAACTATAACCAGTCACTACCACTACTATAACTATAACCAGTCACTACCACTACTATAACTATAACCAGTCACTACCACTACTATAACTATAACCAGTCACTACCACTACTATAACTATAACCAGTCACTACCATTACTATAACCAGTCACTACCACTACTATAACTATAACCAGTCACTACCACTACTATAACTATAACCAGTCACTACCACTACTATAACTATAACCAGTCACTACCACTACTATAACTATAACCAGTCACTACCACTACTATAACTATAACCAGTCACTACCACTACTATAACTATAACCAGTCACTACCACTACTATAACTATAACCAGTCACTACCACTACTATAACTATGCCCAGTCACTACCACTGCTATAACTATAACCACTACTATAACTATAACCAGTCACTACCACTAACTATAACCAGTCACTACCACTACTATAACTATAACCAGTCACTACCACTACTATAACTATAACCAGTCACTACCACTACTATAACTATAACCAGTCACTACCATTACTACTGTAGTCACTACCACTACTATAACTATAACCAGTCACTACCACTACTATAACTATAACCAGTCACTACCACTACTATAACTATAACCAGTCACTACCACTACTATAACTATAACCAGTCACTACCACTACTATAACTATAACCAGTCACTACCACTACTATAACTATAACCAGTCACTACCACTACTATAACTATAACCAGTCACTACCACTACTATAACTATAACCCAGTCACTACCACTACTATAACTATACCCAGTCACTACCACTACTATAACTATAACCAGTCACTACCACTACTATAACTATAACCAGTCACTACCACTACTATAACTATAACCAGTCACTACCACTACTATAACTATAACCAGTCACTACCACTACTATAACTATAACCAGTCACTACCACTACTATAACTATAACCAGTCACTACCACTACTATAACTATAACCAGTCACTACCACTACTATAACTATAACCAGTCATTACCACTACTATAACTATAACCAGTCACTACCACTACTATAACTATAACCAGTCACTACCACTACTATAACTATAACCAGTCACTACCACTACTATAACTATAACCAGTCACTACCACTACTATAACTATAACCAGTCACTACCACTACTATAACTATAACCAGTCACTACCACTACTATAACTATAACCAGTCACTATCATTACTATAACCAGTCACTACCACTACTATAACTATAACCAGTCACTACCACTACTATAACTATAACCAGTCACTACCACTACTATAACTATAACCAGTCACTGCCACTACTTCCAAGTTATTTTACAACCATACATACTTTAAAGACAAGCTAGCAAACACACACGTCTTCTAAAGGAAATTTACTTTTATTGTTCTCTGTTTTTCTGTTCAATAATGGGGCGGTAGGTAGCCTAGCGGTTAAAGTGTTGGGCCAGTAACCAAACGATCGCTAGTTAGAATCCCTGAGCCGACAAGGTGAAACATCTGTAATTGTGCCCAAGGGCACTTAACCCTAATTGCTCCTGTAAGTCTCTCTGAATAAGAGTATTTAGTAATTGTAATCACAATGGAACATATTTTATCTGTCATAATACTGTCGCTGGAGATAGTGTGGACTAATTGGTTGGGAAAACCCCTGATGGGACAGTTGGACTTCCAGTCAGGCTCGCTCCCTCCTACTGCACCTGCAGGTAGACAAAGACAGGCAGGTGGACAGACACAAAATGGTTTTGGCATCACCCATGTGGCTGGTTTCATCCAAAACAATGTAAAGTTTGTTGAGCATCTGGAAAAGTGCTACCTAAATACAACCTTGATCCGATAGTGTTGATCCGATTGTGTTGATCCGATAGTGTTGATCGATAGTGTTGATCCGATAGTGTTGATCCGATAGCGTAGATCCGGCAGCGTTGATCCGGCACGTTGATCCGGCAGCGTTGATCCGGCGTTGATCGATAGCGAGCAGCGTTGATAGCGTAGATCCGATAGCGTAGATCCGATAGCTGATCCGGCAGCGTTGATCCGGCAGCGTTGATCCGATAGCGTAGATCCGATAGCGTAGATCCGATAGCGTTGATCCGCAGCGCGCTGATCGGCCGATAGATGCGCGCGATAGCGATCCGATAGCGTTGATCCGGCGCTGATCTGCGCGCTGCTGATCCAATAGCGTTGATCCAATAGCGTAGATCCGATAGCGTAGATCCGGAAGCGTTGATCCGGCAGCGTTCGATAGATCAACGCTGCTGCTGTCTGTAGGTGCTGCTGTCTATAGGTGCTTCTGTCTGTAGGTGCTGCTGTCTGTAGGTGCTGCTGTCTGTAGGTGCTGCTCTCTATAGGTGCTGCTGTCTATAGGTGCTGCTGTCTATAGGTGCTGCTGTCTATAGGTGCTGCTGTCTATAGGTGCTGCTGTCTGTAGGTGCTGCTGTCTATAGGTGCTGCTGTCTGTAGGTGCTGCCGTCTGTAGGTGCTGCTGTCTATAGGTGCTGCTGTCTATAGGTGCTGCTGTCTGTAGGTGCTGCTGTCTATAGGTGCTGCTGTCTGTAGGTGCTGCTGTCTGTGGGTGCTGCTGTTTATAGGTGCTGCTGTCTATAGGTGCTTCTGTCTGTAGGTGCTGCTGTCTGTAGGTGCTGCTGTCTATAGGTGCTGCTGTCTGTAGGTGCTGCTGTCTATAGGTGCGGCTGTCTATAGGTGCTGCTGTCTGTAGGTGCTGCTGTCTATAGGTGCTGCTGTCTGTAGGTGCTGCTGTCTATAGGTGCTGCTGTCTATAGGTGCTGCTGTCTGTAGGTGCTGCTGTCTATAGGTGCTGCTCTCTATAGGTGCTGCTGTCTATAGGTGCTGCTGTCTATAGGTGCTGCTGTCTGTAGGTGCTGCTGTCTGTAGGTGCTGCTGTCTGTAGGTGCTGCTGTCTATAGGTGCTGCTGTCTGTAGGTGCTGCTGTCTATAGGTGCTGCTGTCTATAGGTGCTGCTGTCTATAGGTGCTGCTGTCTGTAGGTGCTGCTGTCTGTAGGTGCTGCTGTCTATAGGTGCTGCTGTCTATAGGTGCTGCTGTCTGTAGGTGCTGCTGTCTATAGGTGCTGCTGTCTGTAGGTGCTGCTGTCTATAGGTGCTGCTGCTGTCTGTAGGTGCTGCTGTCTATAGGTGCTGCTGTCTGTAGGTGCTGCTGTCTGTAGGTGCTGCTGTCTATAGGTGCTGCTGTCTGTAGGTGCTGCTGTCTGTAGGTGCTGCTGTCTATAGGTGCTGCTGTCTGTAGGTGCTGCTGTCTGTAGGTGCTGTCTGTAGGTGCTGCTGTCTATAGGTGCTGCTGTCTGTAGGTGCTGCTGTCTATAGGTGCTGCTGTCTGTAGGTGCTGCTGTCTATAGGTGCTGCTGTCTGTAGGTGCTGCTGTCTATAGGTGCTGCTGTCTGTAGGTGCTGCTGTCTGTAGGTGCTGCTGTCTATAGGTGCTGCTGTCTGTAGGTGCTGCTGTCTGTAGGTGCTGCTGTCTGTAGGTGCTGCTGTCTATAGGTGCTGCTGTCTGTAGGTGCTGCTGTCTATAGGTGCTGCTGTCTGTAGGTGCTGCTGTCTATAGGTGCTGCTGTCTGTAGGTGCTGCTGTCTATAGGTGCTGCTGTCTGTAGGTGCTGCTGTCTATAGGTGCTGCTGTCTGTAGGTGCTGCTGTCTGTAGGTGCTGCTGTCTATAGGTGCTGCTGTCTGTAGGTGCTGCTGTCTATAGGTGCTGCTGTCTATAGGTGCTGCTGTCTATAGGTGCTGCTGTCTATAGGTGCTGCTGTCTATAGGTGCTGCTGTCTGTAGGTGCTGCTGTCTATAGGTGCTGCTGTCTATAGGTGCTGCTGTCTATAGGTGCTGCTGTCTATAGGTGCTGCTGTCTATAGGTGCTGCTGTCTATAGGTGCTGCTGTCTATAGGTGCTGCTGTCTATAGGTGCTGCTGTCTGTAGGTGCTGCTGTCTATAGGTGCTGCTGTCTATAGGTGCTGCTGTCTATAGGTGCTGCTGTCTATAGGTGCTGCTGTCTGTAGGTGCTGCTGTCTGTAGGTGCTGCTGTCTATAGGTGCTGCTGTCTATAGGTGCTGCTGTCTATAGGTGCTGCTGTCTATAGGTGCTGCTGTCTGTAGGTGCTGCTGTCTGTAGGTGCTGCTGTCTATAGGTGCTGCTGTCTATAGGTGCTGCTGTCTATAGGTGCTGCTGTCTATAGGTGCTGCTGTCTGTAGGTGCTGCTGTCTATAGGTGCTGCTGTCTATAGGTGCTGCTGTCTATAGGTGCTGCTGTCTGTAGGTGCTGCTGTCTATAGGTGCTGCTGTCTATAGGTGCTGCTGTCTATAGGTGCTGCTGTCTATAGGTGCTGCTGTCTGTAGGTGCTGCTGTCTATAGGTGCTGCTGTCTATAGGTGCTGCTGTCTATAGGTGCTGCTGTCTGTAGGTGCTGCTGTCTATAGGTGCTGCTGTCTATAGGTGCTGCTGTCTATAGGTGCTGCTGTCTGTAGGTGCTGCTGTCTGTAGGTGCTGCTGTCTATAGGTGCTGCTGTCTATAGGTGCTGCTGTCTGTAGGTGCTGCTGTCTATAGGTGCTGCTGTCTATAGGTGCTGCTGTCTATAGGTGCTGCTGTCTATAGGTGCTGCTGTCTATAGGTGCTGCTGTCTATAGGTGCTGCTGTCTATAGGTGCTGCTGTCTGTAGGTGCTGCTTTCTATAGGTGCTGCTGTCTATAGGTGCTGCTGTCTATAGGTGCTGCTGTCTATAGGTGCTGCTGTCTGTAGGTGCTGCTGTCTGTAGGTGCTGCTGTCTATAGGTGCTGCTGTCTATAGGTGCTGCTGTCTGTAGGTGCTGCTGTCTATAGGTGCTGCTGTCTATAGGTGCTGCTGTCTATAGGTGCTGCTGTCTATAGGTGCTGCTGTCTATAGGTGCTGCTGTCTATAGGTGCTGCTGTCTGTAGGTGCTGCTGTCTATAGGTGCTGCTGTCTATAGGTGCTGCTGTCTATAGGTGCTGCTGTCTGTAGGTGCTGCTGTCTGTAGGTGCTGCTGTCTGTAGGTGCTGCTGTCTGTAGGTGCTGCTGTCTATAGGTGCTGCTGTCTATAGGTGCTGCTGTCTGTAGGTGCTGCTGTCTATAGGTGCTGCTGTCTATAGGTGCTGCTGTCTATAGGTGCTGCTGTCTATAGGTGCTGCTGTCTATAGGTGCTGCTGTCTATAGGTGCTGCTGTCTATAGGTGCTGCTGTCTATAGGTGCTGCTGTCTATAGGTGCTGCTGGACCACTATTATTTTCACTCTATATTTTTCTTCTTGGTGATGTCATTCGGAAACATAATGTTAACTGCTATGCTGATGACACACAGCTGTACATTTCGTTGAAACATGGTGAAGCCCCAAAATTGCCCTCCCTGGAAGCCTGTGTTTCAGACATAAGGAAGTGGATGGCGGCAAATGATTTACTTTTAAACTCGGACAAAACAGAGATGCTTGTTCTAGGTCCCAAGAAACAAAGAGATCTTCTGTTGGATCTGACAATTAATCCTGATGGTTGTTCAGTCGTCTCAAATGAAACTGTGAAGGACCTCGGCATTACTCTGGACCCTGATCTCTCTTTTGACGAACATATCAAGACTTTTTCAAGGACAGCTTTTTCCATCTACGTAACATTGCAAAAATCAGAAACTTTCTGTCCAAAAATTATGCAGAAAAGTTTATCCATGCTTTTGTCACTTCTAGGTTAGACTACTGCAATGCTCTATTTTCCGGCTATCCGGATAAAGCACTAAATAAACTTCAGTTAGTGCTTAACACGGCTGCTAAAATCTTGACTAGAACCAAAACAATTTTATCATAATACTCCAGTACTAGCCTCTCTACACTGGCTTCATGTTAAGGCAAGGGCTGATTTCAAGGTTTTACTGCTAAACTACAAAGCATTACATGGGCTTGCTCCTACCTATCTTTCTGATTTGGTCCTGCCGTACATACCTACACGAACGCTACGGTCACAAGACGCAAGCCTCCTTACTGTCCCTAGATTTTCTAAGCAAACAGCTGGAGGCAGGGCTTTTTCCTATAGAGATCCATTTTTATGGAATGGTCTGCCAATCCATGTGAGAGACGCAGACTCGGTCTCAACCTTTAAGTCTTTATTGAAGACTCATCTCTTCAGTAGGTCCTATGATTGAGTGTAGTCTGGCCCAGGAGTGTGAAGGTGAACGGAAAAGCACTGGAGTGAGGAACTGCCCTTGCTGTCTCTGCCTGGCTGGTTCCCCTCTCCACTGGGATTCTCTAACCCTATTACAGGAGCTGAGTCACTGGCTTACTGGTGCTCTTCCATGCCGTCCCTGGGGGGGTGTCGCTTGAGTGGGTTGAGTCACTGACGTGATCTTCCTGTCCGGGTAGTTTATGTGTCCGGGGCTAGGGTCAGTCTGTTATATCTGGAGTATTTCTCCTCTCTTATCCAGTGTCCTGTGTGAATTTTCTCACTTTCTTTCTTTCTCTCTCTCTGAGGACCTGAGCCATAGGACCATGCCTCAGGACTACCTGGCCCGATGACTCCTTGCTGTCCCCAGTCCACCTGGTTGAGCTGCTGCTCCAGTTTCAACTGTTCTGCCTGTGGCTATGGAACCCTGACCTGTTCACCAGACGTGCTACCTGTCCCAGACCTGCTGTTTTCAACTCTCTAGAGACAGCAGGAGCGGTAGAGATACTCTGAATGATCGGCTATGAAAAACCAACTGACATTTACTCCTGAGGTGCTGACCTGTTGCACCCTCTACAACCACTGTGATTATTATTATCTGACCCTGCTGGTCATCTATGAACATTTGAACATCTTGTATAGCCCACCATGTTCTGTTATAATCTGCACCCGGCACAGCCAGAAGAAGACTGGCCACCCCTCACAGCCTGGTTCCTCTCTAGGTTTCTTCCTAGGTTTTGGCCTTTCTAGGGAGTTTTTCCTAGCCACCGTGCTTCTACACCTGCATTGCTTGCTGTTTGGGGTTTTAGGCTGGGTTTCTGTACAGCACTTTGTGACATCAGCTGATGTAAGAAGGGCTTCATAAATAAATGTGTTTGAATGATAGGAGCTGCTGTCTGTAGGAGCTGCTATAGGTGCTGCATCAACCGTGTGTGTGTGTGTGTGTGTGTGTGTGTGTGTGTGTGTGTGTGTGTGTGTGTGTGTGTGTGTGTGTGTGTGTGTGTGTGTGTGTGTGTGTGTGTGTGTGTGTGTGTGTGTGTGTGTGTGTGTGAGTGTGTGTGTGTGTGTGTGTGTGTGTGTGTCCAGTCTCTCTGTGTGTTATGTCTGAATCATAGTAATGGATAACGGTCAGACAGGTGAGAGAGAAACCACCTAGTTTGAATATCATTAAAGGGATTAACATCAGTTAACACACACACAGTTGTTATGTTTGAAAGGTCATGACTATGCAACCCAGGTGTGGTGGGTTTACAGTTAGTGTGCGTGTGTGTTTGTGTCTGTGGGACTACAGTTAAAGTGTCGGCTCTGTATTAGTGTGGTCTCTCTTTAGGCAAATCAGGTAAACACACATCAGGGGGTTCCCCCAACCAACACGAAGAGACCAGGGGGTTCCCCCAACCAACACAAAGAGACATTCACACACCCTACTCTACACTAGTAACTAGGAGGGGGAGGGAGACACATTCACACACCCTACTCTACACTAGTAACTGGGAGGGGGAGGGAGGGAGACACATTCACACACCCTACTCTACACTAGTAACTGGGAGGGGGAGGGAGGGAGACACATTCACATACCCTACTCTACACTAGTAACTGGGAGGGGAGGGAGGGAGACACATTCACACACCCTACTCTACACTAGTAACTGGGAGGGGGAGGGAGGGAGACACATTCACACACCCTACTCTACACTAGTAACTGGGAGGGGGAGGGAGGGAGACACATTCACACACCCTACTCTACACTAGTAACTGGGAGGGGAGGAGGAGACACATTCACACACCCTACTCTACACTAGTAACTGGGAGGGGAGGGAGGGAGACACATTCACACACCCTACTCTACACTAGTAACTGGGAGGGGAGGGAGGGAGACACATTCACACACCCTACTCTACACTAGTAACTGGGAGGGGGAGGGAGGGGACACATTCACACACCCTACTCTACACTAGTAACTGGGAGGGAGGGGGACACATTCACACACCCTACTCTACACTAGTAACTGGGAGGGGGGAGGGAGGGAGACACATTCACACACCCTACTCTACACTAGTAACTGGGAGGGGGGAAGGGGACACATTCACAAACCCTACTCTACACTAGTAACTGGGAGGGGGGAGGGGAGGATAAGTGGGAAGATCAGTCATGCTGTGTGTCTGACAGGTACAGTACAGGTAGGTGACGGGAAACTCTGCCAACATTTCTGGAAATGTTTTCTCTCAGAGCAGCAGATCCGGTTTTTCCACTACACTAAGCAAGCAGCCAGCAGTAGAACAACAGAACTATCTGACGAAAGCAGTAGAACAACAGAACTCTCTGATGACAGCAGTAGATCAACAGAACTATCTGATGTCAGCAGTAGAACACCAGAACTATCTGATGACAGCAGTAGAACACCAGAACTATCTGATGACAGCAGTAGAACAACAGAACTATCTGATGACAGCAGTAGAACAACATAACTATCTGATGACAGCAGTAGAACACCAGAACTATCTGATGACAGCAGTAGATCAACAGAACTATCTGATAACAGCAGTAGAACAACAGAACTATCTGATGACAGCAGTAGAACAACAGAACTATCTGATGACAGCAGTAGAACAACAGAACTATCTGATGACAGCAGTAGAACAACAGAACTCTCTGATGACAGCAGTAGAACAACAGAACTATCTGATGACAGCAGTAGAACAACAGAACTATCTGATGACAGCAGTAGAACACCAGAACTATCTGATGACAGCAGTAGAACACCAGAACTATCTGATGACAGCAGTAGAACAACATAACTATCTGATGACAGCAGTAGATCAACAGAACTATCTGATGACAGCAGTAGAACAACAGAACTATCTGATGACAGCAGTAGAACAACAGAACTATCTGATGACAGCAGTAGATCAACAGAACTATCTGATGACAGCAGTAGAACACCAGAACTATCTGATGACAGCAGTAGAACAACAGAACTATCTGATGACAGCAGTAGATCAACAGAACTATCTGATGACAGCAGTAGAACAACAGAACTATCTGAT
Source organism: Brachymystax lenok tsinlingensis (assembly GCA_030435695.1). Classification (NCBI taxonomy): domain Eukaryota; kingdom Metazoa; phylum Chordata; class Actinopteri; order Salmoniformes; family Salmonidae; genus Brachymystax; species Brachymystax lenok. The sequence goes on from CM059802.1 coordinate 76,303, forward strand.
GACAGCAGTAGAACACCGGAACTATCTGATGACAGCAGGAGAACAACAGAACTATCTGATGACAGCAGTAGAACAACAGAACTATCTGATGACAGCAGTAGAACAACAGAACTATCTGATGACAGCAGTAGAACACCAGAACTATCTGATGACAGCAGTAGAACAACAGAACTCTCTGATGACAGCAGTAGATCAACAGAACTATCTGATGACAGCAGTAGAACACCAGAACTATCTGATGACAGCAGTAGAACAACAGAACTATCTCATGACAGCAGTAGAACAACAGAACTATCTGATGACAGCAGTAGAACACCAGAACTCTCTGATGACAGCAGTAGAACAACAGAACTATCTGATGACAGCAGTAGAACACCAGAACTCTCTGATGACAGCAGTAGAACAACAGAACTCTCTGATGACAGCAGTAGATCAACAGAACTATCTGATGACAGCAGTAGATCAACAGAACTATCTGATGACAGCAGTAGATCAACAGAACTATCTGATGACAGCAGTAGAACACCAGAACTATCTGATGACAGCAGTAGAACAACAGAACTATCTGATGACAGCAGTAGAACACCAGAACTATCTGATGACAGCAGTAGAACAACAGAACTCTCTGATGACAGCAGTAGAACACCAGAACTCTCTGATGACAGCAGTAGATCAACAGAACTATCTGATGACAGCAGTAGAACACCAGAACTATCTGATGACAGCAGTAGAACAACAGAACTATCTGATGACAGCAGTAGATCAACAGAACTATCTGATGACAGCAGTAGAACACCAGAACTATCTGATGACAGCAGTAGAACAACAGAACTATCTGATGACAGCAGTAGAACAACAGAACTCTCTGATGACAGCAGTAGATCAACAGAACTATCTGATGACAGCAGTAGAACAACATAACTATCTGATGACAGCAGTAGATCAACAGAACTATCTGATGACAGCAGTAGAACAACAGAACTATCTGATGACAGCAGTAGAACAACAGAACTATCTGATGACAGCAGTAGAACACCAGAACTATCTGATGACAGCAGTAGAACAACAGAACTATCTGATGACAGCAGTAGATCAACAGAACTATCTGATGACAGCAGTAGAACACCAGAACTATCTGATGACAGCAGTAGAACAACAGAACTATCTGATGACAGCAGTAGAACAACAGAACTCTCTGATGACAGCAGTAGAACAACAGAACTCTCTGATGACAGCAGTAGATCAACAGAACTATCTGATGACAGCAGTAGAACAACAGAACTCTCTGATGACAGCAGTAGATCAACAGAACTATCTGATGACAGCAGTAGAACACCGGAACTATCTGATGACAGCAGTAGAACAACAGAACTATCTGATGACAGCAGTAGATCAACAGAACTATCTGAGGACAGCAGTAGAACAACAGAACTCTCTGATGACAGCAGTAGATCAACAGAACTATCTGATGACAGCAGTAGAACAACAGAACTCTCTGATGACAGCAGTAGATCAACAGAACTATCTGATGACAGCAGTAGAACACCGGAACTATCTGATGACAGCAGTAGAACAACAGAACTATCTGATGACAGCAGTAGATCAACAGAACTCTCTGATGACAGCAGTAGAACACCAGAACTATCTGATGACAGCAGTAGAACAACAGAACTCTCTGATGACAGCAGTAGAACAACAGAACTCTCTGATGACAGCAGTAGAACAACAGAACTCTCTGATGACAGCAGTAGAACAACAGAACTCTCTGATGACAGCAGTAGAACAACAGAACTCTCTGATGACAGCAGTAGAACAACAGAACTCTCTGATGACAGCAGTAGAACAACAGAACTCTCTGATGACAGCAGTAGAACAACAGAACTCTCTGATGACAGCAGTAGAACAACAGAACTCTCTGATGACAGCAGTAGAACAACAGAACTCTCTGATGACAGCAGTAGAACACCAGAACTCTCTGATGACAGCAGTAGATCAACAGAACTATCTGATGACAGCAGTAGAACACCAGAACTCTCTGATGACAGCAGTAGATCAACAGAACTATCTGACTGCAGCCTGGAAGTGCTGAATGACATCTCCACGACTACTTATTGAGAACAAACCACATTTTGGTAAATTAATACTGCACCTGTTAAAGATTTACAAACACACTGTATGTGTTTCTAAAGACCTGTTATCACACACTCACACGGCTCCAACTGTTTGCTCTGTACACACACACATACACACGCGCACGAGCACGCTCACACACACACACAATGGCCCCGTACTCCAGATGGTCGTGCTATCACACTCAGGGGGAAATCACTGGTCGTATTGTCTCAGCTGCCATGCTCTGTTGGGGCTAATGATTGCACCTTAAGAATCTCTCACACTCTAGCACACACCTTGATGTTTCTTACAAACATTGATGTCTCATTTAGCAAACACACACCCCATCTCACACCGCTATATTACATCTCAGTTCAATCAAATTCAATCAACCCCCAATAAACCACAGCTTCACCCTCCCCCAATAAACCACAGCTTCACCCCCTCCCCAATAAACCACAGCTTCACCCCCAATAAACCACAGCTTCACCCCCCCCAATAAACCACAGCTTCACCCCCCCCAATAAACCACAGCTTCACCCCCCAATAAACCACAGCTTTACTCCCCCCAATAAACCACAGCTTCACCCCCCAATAAAACCACAGCTTCACCCCCACCCCCAATAAACCACAGCTTCACCCCCCACCCCCAATAAACCACAGCTTCACCCTCCCCAATAAACCACAGCTTCACCCCCCCAATAAACCACAGCTTCACCCCCAATAAACCACAGCTTCACCCCCCAATAAACCACAGCTTCACCCCCCCAATAAACCACAGCTTCACCCCCAATAAACCACAGCTTCACCCCCCAATAAACCACAGCTTCACCCCCAATAAACCACAGCTTCACCCCCACCCCCAATAAACCACAGCTTCACCCCCATAAACCACAGCTTCACCCCTTAGCCCATCACACGACTGAACAGTAGGTATATGTTCGCACCCTCAGCCCATCACACTGCGGCTGGGGTTGTTAAGGCTGATGTGTCAGATGTATTGTTACGGCTGGGTGGGGGGTGGATCAGAGAAGATCAGAGGAGAAGAGACCAGTTAATCCATGAACCCCTCAGAGCCACGCCACGTACAGCCGAGCCGGAGCTGGTATCTACGCCTGACCGGCGGTAACGCAGAACTATTCCAAACACAACGTGGGAAAGTGAGCTGCAGGCCTCAGAATGATAACACACCTGTATGGAGTTGGGTAGTCATGCCCTGATACCTTCAGTGTAAATCAAGATTGTGTGTTGTCGTTTTTTTTATATCACACAAAGTCAAGAACAATTATTGTATGAGAGGACATGAAGTGACATTGTTTTATTGGTTAATTCTGTCCTACCTCTCAATTCAGAGGCCATATAAACCTACGGCTCTGTTCCTACTCCTGTTCCTGGGTTGACAGCATACTGATAAACCTACGGCTCTGTTCCTACTCCTGTTCCTGGGTTGACAGCATACTGATAAACCTACAGCTCTGTTCCTACTCCTGTTCCTGGGTTGACAGCATACTGATAAACCTACAGCTCTGTTCCTACTCCTGTTCCTGGGTTGACAGCATACTGATAAACCTACAGCTCTGTTCCTACTCCTGTTCCTGGGTTGACAGCATACTGATAAACATACAGCTCTGTTCCTACTCCTGTTCCTGGGTTGACAGCATACTGATAAACCTACAGCTCTGTTCCTACTCCTGTTCCTGGGTTGACAGCATACTGATAAACCTACAGCTCTGTTCCTACTCCTGTTCCTGGGTTGACAGCATACTGATAAACCCTGATTTACAATATCTGTATGTGTTGTCCATCCTGCTATCAAACACACGCCATGCCGTGACGTACCAGCCTTGCTTTGTGATGAATAGGAGGTTATAACACTGTCATGACATTGTTGCAACAGGTCATAAGGCTGTCACAGGACAGGTCAAGGCCACGGTGGGCACACGATGTCGCACGGTCCTCATTTCCCCGTGCATAGTATTCTGATTCATATTGTTCTGTGCAGTTGTCAATCAACATCCCATCAATATATATGGACACCAGCTAAAATAATGATCAACATCCCATCAATATATATGGACACCAGCTAAAATAATGATCAACATCACATCAATATATATGGACACCAGCTAAAATAATGATCAACATCCCATCAATATATATGGACACCAGCTAAAATAATGATCAACATCACATCAATATATATGGACACCAGCTAAAATAATGATCAACATCCCATCAATATATATGGACATCAGCTAAAATAATGATCAACATCACATCAATATATATGGACACCAGCTAAAATAATGATCAACATCCCATCAATATATATGGACACCAGCTAAAATAATGATCAACATCCCATCAATATATATGGACACCAGCTAAAATAATGATCAACATCACATCAATATATATGGACACCAGCTAAAATAATGATCAACATCCCATCAATATATATGGACACCAGCTAAAATAATGATCAACATCCCATCATATATATGGACACCAGCTAAAATAATGATCAACATCCCATCAATATATATGGACACCAGCTAAAATAATGATCAACATCCCATCAATATATATGGACACCAGCTAAAATAATGATCAACATCCCATCAATATATATGGACACCAGCTAAAATAATGATCAACATCCCATCAATATATATGGACACCAGCTAAAATAATGATCAACATCCCATCAATATATATGGACATCAGCTAAAATAATGATCAACATCCCATCAATATATATGGACACCAGCTAAAATAATGATCAACATCCCATCAATATATATGGACACCAGCTAAAATAATGATCAACATCCCATCAATATATATGGACACCAGCTAAAATAATGATCAACATCACATCAATATATATGGACACCAGCTAAAATAATGATCAACATCCCATCAATATATATGGACATCAGCTAAAATAATGATCAACATCCCATCAATATATATGGACACCAGCTAAAATAATGATCAACATCCCATCAATATATATGGACACCAGCTAAAATAATGATCAACATCCCATCAATATATATGGACACCAGCTAAAATAATGATCAACATCCCATCAATATATATGGACACCAGCTAAAATAATGATCAACATCCCATCAATATATATGGACACCAGCTAAAATAATGATCAACATCCCATCAATATATATGGACACCAGCTAAAATAATGATCAACATCCCATCAATATATATGGACACCAGCTAAAATAATGATCAACATCCCATCAATATATATGGACACCAGCTAAAATAATGATCAACATCCCATCAATATATATGGACACCAGCTAAAATAATGATCAACATCCCATCAATATATATGGACACCAGCTAAAATAATGATCAACATCCCATCAATATATATGGACACCAGCTAAAATAATGATCAACATCCCATCAATATATATGGACACCAGCTAAAATAATGATCAACATCCCATCAATATATATGGACACCAGCTAAAATAATGATCAACATCCCATCAATATATATGGACACCAGCTAAAATAATGATCAACATCCCATCAATATATATGGACACCAGCTAAAATAATGATCAACATCCCATCAATATATATGGACACCAGCTAAAATAATGATCAACATCCCATCAATATATATGGACACCAGCTAAAATAATGATCAACATCCCATCAATATATATGGACACCAGCTAAAATAATGATCAACATCCCATCAATATATATGGACACCAGCTAAAATAATGATCAACATCCCATCAATATATATGGACACCAGCTAAAATAATGATCAACATCCCATCAATATATATGGACACCAGCTAAAATAATGATCAACATCCCATCAATATATATGGACACCAGCTAAAATAATGATCAACATCCCATCAATATATATGGACACCAGCTAAAATAATGATCAACATCCCATCAATATATATGGACACCAGCTAAAATAATGATCAACATCCCATCAATATATATGGACACCAGCTAAAATAATGATCAACATCCCATCAATATATATGGACACCAGCTAAAATAATGATCAACATCCCATCAATATATATGGACACCAGCTAAAATAATGATCAACATCCCATCAATATATATGGACACCAGCTAAAATAATGATCAACATCCCATCAATATATATGGACACCAGCTAAAATAATGATCAACATCCCATCAATATATATGGACACCAGCTAAAATAATGATCAACATCCCATCAATATATATGGACACCAGCTAAAATAATGATCAACATCCCATCAATATATATGGACACCAGCTAAAATAATGATCAACATCCCATCAATATATATGGACACCAGCTAAAATAATGATCAACATCCCATCAATATATATGGACACCAGCTAAAATAATGATCAACATCCCATCAATATATATGGACACCAGCTAAAATAATGATCAACATCCCATCAATATATATGGACACCAGCTAAAATAATGATCAACATCCCATCAATATATATGGACACCAGCTAAAATAATGATCAACATCCCATCAATATATATGGACACCAGCTAAAATAATGATCAACATCCCATCAATATATATGGACACCAGCTAAAATAATGATCAACATCCCATCAATATATATGGACACCAGCTAAAATAATGATCAACATCCCATCAATATATATGGACACCAGCTAAAATAATGATCAACATCCCATCAATATATATGGACATCAGCTAAAATAATGATCAACATCCCATCAATATATATGGACACCAGCTAAAATAATGATCAACATCACATCAATATATATGGACACTAGCTAAAATAATGATCAACATCCCATCAATATATATGGACATCAGCTAAAATAATGATCAACATCCCATCAATATATATGGACACCAGCTAAAATAATGATCAACATCCCATCAATATATATGGACACCAGCTAAAATAATGATCAACATCCCATCAATATATATGGACACCAGCTAAAATAATGATCAACATCCCATCAATATATATGGACACCAGCTAAAATAATGATCAACATCCCATCAATATATATGGACACCAGCTAAAATAATGATCAACATCCCATCAATATATATGGACACCAGCTAAAATAATGATCAACATCCCATCAATATATATGGACACCAGCTAAAATAATGATCAACATCCCATCAATATATATGGACACCAGCTAAAATAATGATCAACATCCCATCAATATATATGGACACCAGCTAAAATAATGATCAACATCCCATCAATATATATGGACACCAGCTAAAATAATGATCAACATCCCATCAATATATATGGACACCAGCTAAAATAATGATCAACATCCCATCAATATATATGGACACCAGCTAAAATAATGATCAACATCCCATCAATATATATGGACACCAGCTAAAATAATGATCAACATCCCATCAATATATATGGACACTAGCTAAAATAATGATCAACATCCCATCAATATATATGGACACCAGCTAAAATAATGATCAACATCCCATCAATATATATGGACACCAGCTAAAATAATGATCAACATCCCATCAATATATATGGACACCAGCTAAAATAATGATCAACATCCCATCAATATATATGGACACCAGCTAAAATAATGATCAACATCCCATCAATATATATGGACACCAGCTAAAATAATGATCAACATCCCATCAATATATATGGACACCAGCTAAAATAATGATCAACATCCCATCAATATATATGGACACCAGCTAAAATAATGATCAACATCCCATCAATATATATGGACACCAGCTAAAATAATGATCAACATCCCATCAATATATATGGACACCAGCTAAAATAATGATCAACATCCCATCAATATATATGGACACCAGCTAAAATAATGATCAACATCCCATCAATATATATGGACACCAGCTAAAATAATGATCAACATCCCATCAATATATATGGACACCAGCTAAAATAATGATCAACATCCCATCAATATATATGGACACCAGCTAAAATAATGATCAACATCCCATCAATATATATGGACATCAGCTAAAATAATGATCAACATCCCATCAATATATATGGACACCAGCTAAAATAATGATCAACATCCCATCAATATATATGGACACCAGCTAAAATAATGATCAACATCCCATCAATATATATGGACACCAGCTAAAATAATGATCAACATCCCATCAATATATATGGACACCAGCTAAAATAATGATCAACATCCCATCAATATATATGGACACCAGCTAAAATAATGATCAACATCCCATCAATATATATGGACACCAGCTAAAATAATGATCAACATCCCATCAATATATATGGACACCAGCTAAAATAATGATCAACATCCCATCAATATATATGGACACCAGCTAAAATAATGATCAACATCCCATCAATATATATGGACACCAGCTAAAATAATGATCAACATCCCATCAATATATATGGACACCAGCTAAAATAATGATCAACATCCCATCAATATATATGGACACCAGCTAAAATAATGATCAACATCCCATCAATATAT
>CM059802.1:90000-164478 GCA_030435695.1 Brachymystax lenok tsinlingensis
TGTTAACCTGCTGTTCTCCTGTTGTTAACCTGCTGTTAACCTGCTGTTAACCTGCTGTCAACCTGCTGTCAACCTGCTGTTCTCTTGTTGTTAACCTGCTGTTAACCTGCTGTCCACCTGCTGTCCACCTGCTGTTAACCTGCTGTTCTCCTGCTGTTAACCTGCTGTTCTCCTTCTGTTCTCCTGCTGTTCTCCTGCTGTTAACCTGCTGTTAACCTGCTGTTCTCCTGCTGTACTCCTGCTGTTAACCTGCTGTTCTCCTGCTGTTCTCCTGCTGTTAACCTGCTGTTAACCTGCTGTTAACCTGCTGTTAACCTGAAGTTCTCCTGCTGTTAACCTGCTGTTAACCTGCTGTTAACCTGCTGTTAACCTGCTGTTCTCCTGCTGTTAACCTGCTGTTAACCTGCTGTTAACCTGCTGTTCTCCTGCTGTTCTCCTGCTGTTCTCCTGCTGTTCACCTGCTGTTCTCCTGCTGTTCTCCTGCTGTTAACCTGCTGTTCTCCTGCTGTTCTCCTGCTTTTCTCCTGCTGTTAACCTGCTGTTAACCTGCTGTTCTCCTGCTGTTCTCCTGCTGTTAACCTGCTGTTCTCCTGCTGTTCTCCTGCTCTTCTCCTGCTGTTAACCTGCTGTTCTCCTTCTGTTCTCCTGCTGTTCTCCTGCTGTTAACCTGCTGTCAACCTGCTGTCAACCTGCTGTTCTCCTGTTGTTAACCTGCTGTTAACCTGCTGTCCACCTGCTGTCCACCTGCTGTTAACCTGCTGTTCTCCTGCTGTTAACCTGCTGTTCTCCTTCTGTTCTCCTGCTGTTCTCCTGCTGTTAACCTGCTGTTAACCTGCTGTTCTCCTGCTGTACTCCTGCTGTTAACCTGCTGTTCTCCTGCTGTTCTCCTGCTGTTAACCTGCTGTTAACCTGCTGTTAACCTGCTGTTAACCTGCTGTTCTCCTGCTGTTCTCCTGCTGTTAACCTGCTGTTAACCTGCTGTTAACCTGCTGTTAACCTGAAGTTCTCCTGCTGTTAACCTGCTGTTAACCTGCTGTTCTCCTGCTGTTCTCCTGCTGTTCTCCTGCTGTTCACCTGCTGTTCTCCTGCTGTTCTCCTGCTGTTAACCTGCTGTTCTCCTGCTGTTCTCCTGCTTTTCACCTGCTGTTAACCTGCTGTTAACCTGCTGTTCTCCTGCTGTTCTCCTGCTGTTAACCTGCTGTTCTCCTGCTGTTCTCCTGCTGTTAACCTGCTGTTAACCTGCTGTTCTCCTGCTGTTCTCCTGCTGTTAACCTGCTGTTCACCTGCTGTTCACCTGCTGTTCTCCTGTTGTTAACCTGCTGTTAACCTGCTGTCCACCTGCTGTTAACCTGCTGTTAACCTGCTGTTAACCTGCTGTTCTCCTGCTGTTCTCCTGCTGTTAACCTGCTTTTCTCCTGCTGTTAACCTGCTGTTAACCTGCTGTCCACCTGCTGTCCACCTGCTGTTAACCTGCTGTTAACCTGCTGTTCACCTGCTGTTCTCCTGTTGTTAACCTGCTGTTCTCCTGCTGTTCTCCTGTTGTTAACCTGCTGTTAACCTGCTGTCCACCTGCTGTCAACCTGCTGTTAACCTGCTGTTAACCTGCTGTTCTCCTGTTGTTAACCTGCTGTTAACCTGCTGTTCTCCTGCTGTTCTCCTGCTGTTAACCTGTTTGTTAACCTGCTGTTAACCTGCTGTTAACCTGCTGTTAACCTGCTGTTAACCTGCTGTCCACCTGCTGTCCACCTGCTGTCCACCTGCTGTCCACCTGCTGTCCACCTGCTGTTCTCCTGCTGTTTTCCTGCTGTTAACCTGCTGTCCACCAGCTGTCCACCTGCTGTCCACCTGCTGTAAACCTGCTGTTAACCTGCTGTTCTCCTGTTGTTAACCTGCTGTTCTCCTGCTGTTAACCTGCTGTTCTCCTGCTGTTAACTTGCTGTTAACCTGCTGTTCTCCTGCTGTTCTCCTGCTGTTAACCTGCTGTTCTCCTGCTGTTAACCTGCTGTTAACCTGCTGTCAACCTGCTGTTCTCCTGCTGTTAACCTGCTGTTAACCTGCTGTTAACCTGCTGTTCTCCTGCTGTTAACCTGCTGTTAACCTGCTGTTCTCCTGCTGTTAACCTGCTGTTCACCTGCTGTTCACCTGCTGTTCTCCTGTTGTTAACCTGCTGTTTACCTGCTGTCCAGCTGCTGTCCACCTGCTGTTAACCTGCTGTTCTCCTGCTGTTCTCCTGCTGTTCACCTGCTGTTAACCTGCTGTCCACCTGCTGTCCACCTGCTGTCAACCTGCTGTCAACCTGCTGTTAACCTGCTGTTCTCCTGTTGTTAACCTGCTGTTAACCTGCTGTTCTCCTGCTGTTAACCTGTTGTTAACCTGCTGTTAACCTGCTGTTAACCTGCTGTTAACCTGCTGTTAACCTGCTGTCCACCTGCTGTCCACCTGCTGTCAACCTGCTGTCAACCTGCTGTCAACCTGCTGTTCTCCTGCTGTTCTCCTGCTGTTCTCCTGCTGTTAACCTGCTGTTCTCCTGCTGTTAACCTGCTATTCTCCTGTTGTTAACCTGCTGTTAACCTGCTGTTAACCTGCTGTTCTCCTGCTGTTAACCTGATGTTAACCTGCTGTTCTCCTGCTGTTAACCTGCTTTTCTCCTGCTGTTAACCTGCTGTTCTCCTGTTGTTAACCTGCTGTTCTCCTGCTGTTAACCTGCTGTTCTCCTGCTGTTAACCTGCTGTTAACCTGCTGTTCTCCTTCTGTTCTCCTGCTGTTCTCCTGCTGTTAACCTGCTGTTAACCTGCTGTTCTCCTGCTGTTTTCCTGCTGTTAACCTGCTGTTCTCCTGCTGTTAACCTGCTGTTCTCCTGCTGTTAACCTGCTGTTAACCTGCTGTTCTCCTGTTGTTAACCTGCTGTTAACCTGCTGTTCTCCTGCTTTTCTCCTGCTGTTCTCCTGCTGTTCTCCTGCTGTTAACCTGCTGTTCTCCTGTTGTTAACCTGCTGTTAACCTGCTGTTCTCCTGCTGTTAACCTGCTGTTAACCTGCTGTTCTCCTGCTGTTAACCTGCTGTTCTCCTGTTGTTAACCTGCTGTTAACCTGCTGTTAACCTGCTGTTCTCCTGCTGTTAACCTGCTGTTCTCCTGTTGTTAACCTGCTGTTAACCTGCTGTTCTCCTGTTGTTAACCTGCTGTTAACCTGCTGTTCTCCTGCTTTTCTCCTGCTGTTCTCCTGCTGTTAACCTGCTGTTCTCCTGTTGTTAACCTGCTGTTAACCTGCTGTTCTCCTGCTGTTAACCTGCTGTTCTCCTGCTGTTAACCTGCTGTTCTCCTGTTGTTAACCTGCTGTTAACCTGCTGTTCTCCTGCTGTTAACCTGCTGTTAACCTGCTGTTCTCCTGCTGTTCTCCTGCTGTTAACCTGCTGTTCTCCTGCTGTTCTCCTGCTGTTAACCTGCTGTTCTCCTGCTGTTCTCCTGCTATTCTCCTGCTGTTAACCTGCTGTTCTCCTGCTGTTAACCTGCTGTTCTCCTGCTGTTAACCTGCTGTTAACCTGCTGTTAACCTGCTGTTCTCCTGCTGTTCTCCTGCTGTTAACCTGCTGTTCTCCTGCTGTTAACCTGCTGTTCTCCTGCCTTTTAACCTGCTGTTCTCCTGCTGTTCTCCTGCTGTTTTCCTGCTGTTAACCTGCTGTTCTCCTGCTGTTAACCTGCTGTTCACCTGCTGTTAACCTGCCACAATGTGTAGTATTTTAATGTTATGTTCCAGTTTGAATGTCAAACTAAACCATATTATATTTTGTATTGAGTCGTTTTGAGTATTTCTGACAAAGGTTTTATTTGTGTATCATTTTGTTTTGGTTTTTGGAGTCACATCATTCTCAAATTAAACTACTGCATGTTCCACTTTCAGTTATGGAACAACGCAAGTCTCACGTGTGACATGATGTCTGGTATTCTGGTATTTAAAGAATGTGTTTAATGATTTTCAGATAGTGTGTGTCGACATGCTGGCTACTCTGGAGACGGTGAGAGTGAGTTTCATTTTTTACCTCAAGAGAATCTGTGTTTTCTTTTGTATTGTAAAAAGACTGGTCTGTTTCTGTGGGAACTGTGAATTCTTCTTTCACCAAACTCCTAGACTGACTGACCGGTCACACAACTCCGTTTTATCAATGTACTGTAGCTAAGCAGCTAGAATAATTCAATATTAGTCTTTATTTTCTGTGTCCTTCTATTCCCTTGATGTTGCTGTTCAGTGAGAGGGACCAACACTTGCATATATTTGCTAGTCAAAGCAGACAGTGGGTTCAAAGGTGTGTGTGTGTGTGTGTGTGTGTGTGTGTGTGTGTGTGTGTGTGTGTGTGTGTGTGTGTGTGTGTGTGTGTGTGTGTGTGTGTGTGTGTGTGTGTGTGTGTGTGTGTGTGTGTGTGTGTGTGTGTGTGTGTATGTGTGCGTGCGTGCGTGCGTGCGTGTGTAGTCAAAGTAGCGAGCAGGCTGTTGTTTGTCTTCAGAACAACAAACTGCCAGTTATTAATTACAGTTCACTACTAACAGGTTCTGATCCATGCACAACTATTAAATATACACTACTATGTAATACTATACAAAAACTACCGAACATTTACAAGAGAGACCAGGGCTAGCATTTATAAAGTATCTCAAAGTAGGAGTTATTTGATGTTGGAAAGGTGTCTTGTCAGGTATAGAATTCAAAAACCAGACAGTGATGTGAGGTAATATCACATGCAGACATGATCCTCCTTCAGACGTTATCCTCCTTCAGGCGTTATCCTCCTTCAGACGTTATCCCCCTTCAGACGTTATCCTCCTTCAGACGTTATCCCCCTTCAGACGTTATCCTCCTTCAGGCGTTATCCTCCTTCAGACGTTATCCCCCTTCAGACGTTATCCTCCTTCAGACATTATCCTCCTTCAGGCGTTATCCTCCTTCAGGCGTTATCCCCCTTCAGACGTTATCCTCCTTCAGACGTTATCCTCCTTCAGACGTTATCCTCCTTCAGGCGTTATCCCCCTTCAGACGTTATCCTCCTTCAGGCGTTATCCTCCTTCAGACGTTATCCTCCTTCAGACGTTATCCTCCTTCAGACGTTATCCTCCTTCAGGCGTTATCCCCCTTCAGACGTTATCCTCCTTCAGGCGTTATCCTCCTTCAGACGTTATCCTCCTTCAGACGTTATCCTCCTTCAGGCGTTATCCTCCTTCAGACGTTATCCTCCTTCAGATGTTATCCCCCTTCAGACGTTATCCCCCTTCAGACGTTATCCCCCTTTAGGCGTTATCCCCCTTCAGACGTTATCCTCCTTCAGACGTTATCCTCCTTCAGACGTTATCCTCCTTCAGGCGTTATCCCCCTTCAGACGTTATCCTCCTTCAGACGTTATCCTCCTTCAGACGTTATCCTCCTTCAGACGTTATCCCCCTTCAGACGTTATCCTCCTTCAGGCGTTATCCTCCTTCAGACGTTATCCTCCTTCAGGCGTTATCCTCCTTCAGACGTTATCCTCCTTCAGGCGTTATCCTCCTTCAGGCGTTATCCCCCTTCAGGCGTTATCCCCCTTCAGACGTTATCCTCCTTCAGACGTTATCCCCCTTCAGACGTTATCCTCCTTCAGACGTTATCCTCCTTCAGGCGTTATCCCCCTTCAGGCGTTATCCTCCTTCAGACGTTATCCTCCTTCAGACGTTATCCCCCTTCAGACGTTATCCTCCTTCAGGCGTTATCCTCCTTCAGACGTTATCCTCCTTCAGACGTTATCCCCCTTCAGACGTTATCCTCCTTCAGACGTTATCCCCCTTCAGGCGTTATCCCCCTTCAGACGTTATCCTCCTTCAGACGTTATCCCCTTCAGACGTTATCCTCCTTCAGACGTTATCCCCTTCAGGCGTTATCCCCTTCAGACGCGTTATCCTCCTTCAGACGTTATCCTCCTTCAGACGTTATCCTCCTTCAGGCGTTATCCCCCTTCAGACGTTATCCTCCTTCAGGCGTTATCCTCCTTCAGACGTTATCCTCCTTCAGACGTTATCCTCCTTCAGACGTTATCCCCCTTCAGGCGTTATCCCCCTTCAGACGTTATCCTCCTTCAGGCGTTATCCTCCTTCAGGCGTTATCCCCCTTCAGACGTTATCCTTCAGGCGTTATCCCCTTCAGACGTTATCCTCCTTCAGGCGTTATCCTCCTTCAGGCGTTATCCTCCTTCAGACGTTATCCTCCTTCAGACGTTATCCTCCTTCAGGCGTTATCCTCCTTCAGGCGTTATCCCCCTTCAGACGTTATCCCCCTTCAGGCGTTATCCCCCTTCAGACGTTATCCCCCTTCAGGCGTTATCCTCCTTCAGGCGTTATCCCCCTTCAGACGTTATCCTTCTTTTGTGGGACTCCAGATGTCATTAGACGATGTTGATGACAGTGATTTGTTACAGTCCATGTTACAGTCATTGCTACAGTCCTCATTACAGTCCATGTTACAGTCCTTATTACAGTCATTGTTACAGTCATTGCTACAGTCATTGTTACAGTCATTGTTACAGTCATTGCTACAGTCATTGCTACAGTCATTGCTACAGTCATTGCTACAGTCATTGTTACAGTCATTGTTACAGTTATTGTTACAGTCCTTATTACAGTCATTGTTACAGTCCTCATTACAGTCCTTGTTACAGTCCTTATTACAGCCATTGTTACAGTCCGTATTACAGTCATTGTTACAGTCAATGTTACAGTGAATGTTACAGTCATTGTTACAGTCCTTGTTACTGTCATTGTTTCAGTCATTGTTAAAGTCATTGTTACAGTCCTCATTACAGTCCTTGTTACAGTCCTTGTTGTAGTTCTTGTTTCAATCAGTGTTAAAGTCATTATTTCAGTCATTTCGACAGTCATTGTTTCAGTCATTGCTACAGTCATTGTTAAAGTCATTGCTACAGTCCTCATTACAGTCCTTGTTACAGTCCCTATTACAGTCATTGTTACTGTCATTGTTTCAGTCATTTCTACTGTCATTGTTTCACTAATTGCTACAGTCATTGTTACAGTCATTGTTACAGACATTGTTACAGTCTGTGCTAAAGTCATTGTTACAGTCATTGTTACAGTCATTGTTACTGTCATTGTTACAGTCATTGTTACAGTCATTGCTACAGTCATTGTTACAGTCATTGTTACAGTCATTGTTACAGTCATTTTTACAGTCCTTGTCACAGTCCTTGTTACAGTCCTTGTTACAGTCATTGTTACAGTCCTTGTTACAGTTCTTGCTGGAGTAAATGTTACAGTCCTTGTTACAGTCATTGCTACAGTCCTTATTACAGTCCTTGTTATAGTGCTTGTTACAGTCATTGTTAGAGTCCTTATTACAGTGATTGTTACAGTCCTTGTTACAGTCCCTGTTTCAGTCATTGTTATAGTCCTTGTTACAGTCATTGCTACAGTCCTTGCTACAGTTATTGCTACAGTCCTTGTTACAGTACATATTACAGTCCTTGTTACAGTCTTTGCTACAGTCATTGTTTCAGTCATTGTTACAGTCATTGTTACAGTCATTGAAGTTATATTCCAGTGATTGTGTTCTGAGTATTTCTGAGCTAAAAGGTGTGTATATACACTCAGTTTGTAAAATACTAGAATCATTAGTACATAGACTGACCAGGTGAATCCAGGTGAAAGCTAGGATCCCTTATTGAGGTCACTTGTTAAATCCACTTCAACCAGTGTAGATAAAGGGGAGACAGGTTAAAGAAGGATGTTTAAGCCTTGAGACAATTGAGACATGGATTGTGTCTGTGTGCCATTCAGAGGGTGAATGGGCAAGACAAAAGATTTAAGTGTCTTTGAACTGGGTATGGTGGTAGGTGCCAGACACACTGGTTTGAGTGTGTCAAGAACTGCAACGCTGCTGGGTTTTTCACACTCAACAGTTTCCCGTGTGTATCTAGAATGGTCCACCACCCAAAGGACATACAGCCAACTTGACACAACTGTGGGAAGCATTGGAGTCACCTTGAACGCTTCCAATACCTTGTAGAGTCCACGCCCCGACGAATTGAGGCTGTTCCGAGGGCAAAAGGGGGTGCAACTCAGTATTCTATATATACACAGTATGTATACACTGACCATGGTGTCTCCTCTCCTCTAGATGGGCTATATCCCAGGCTGGTCCGGTCCTGCACAGACCCCAGTAGAGGTGGACCTGGAAGTCATAGAGGAATACCTGCAGGAACACTCCCTGGATGTCCAACACACACCTCCTACGCCCCCTGCCACGCCCGCTCAGCAAACACACACACACTCAAACCAACACCAGGAGACCAGCATCATAGGTGAGCGTGTGTGAGTTTTTTGATTGATTGAGTGCTTGATTGATTTAATTGATCGACTGATTTAATTTGATCGACTGATTGATTTAGACACTCGTTGATTATCTTATTGATTGATTAACAAACTGATTACCTGATTGATTGGTTGATTGGATGATAGATAGATTGATTGATTGATGACCTGATTGCCTGATTGACGCATTTGTTAATGTATCGATTGATGTATTGTCTCTCCAGAGAACAGCTGGTCTGGTCAGTATGCCTACCAGTGGCATTATGACTGTAGTTCTCCTAATAAGGAATATGAAAAACAGGCTCCGCCCACAGAATGGCCTCGTCTTCATGGCAACCACTGGGTGAGTGCTATGAACACTACCTTGTCACACATCCACTACACACCTAAAACATGCATACTGTAAGTTATTACAATATTATTATTCATGTATATTTGCACATTTGTTTAATGTTCATATTTAGGCCCTTCCATATTAGACATTTGTATAGGAAACCCCCCCGCTCCATTAGTTTAGCCTGCGTGACGTCGTCTGCCGGACATTATTGCTTAGCTCATTAGGCAAGAAGAGGTCGATGGACTGTTCAATTCATTTCCTTTGAAAATTCAGATTGCTATTTAAAAGGTCAAACGGAGAAGGTTCTGGATGGTTTTTACTGACGTCAGACTCACTGCTTTTAACATTGACTACTACTGTGGTGACTATTGAGAAGGCTGCTCCACTACACATACAACATGACTACTACTGTGACACGTTTACTACACACATACAATACTAAATATTTACTCCACGTTTAATAGACACATACTACAACACAACACGGCTACTACACACATACTACACAGTACTACACACATACTACACAGTACTACACAGTACAACACCATACTACACAGTACAACACAGTACTACATAGTGCTACACAGTACTACACAGTAATACACAGAACCCCACAGTACTATACAGTACAACACAGTACTACACAGTACTACACAGTACAACACAGTACTACACAGTACTACACAGTACAACACAGTACTACATAGTACTACACAGTATTACACAGTACTACACAGTACAGCACAGTACTACACAGAACTACACAGTACAACACAGTACTACACAGTACTACACAGTACTACACAGTACTACACAGTACAACACAGTACTACACAGTACAACACAGTACTACACAGTACTACACAGTACAACACAGTACTACACAGTACAATACAGTACAACACAGTACTACCCAGTATAACACAGTACTACACAGTACAACACAGTACTCCATAGTGCTACACAGTACTACAAAGTACTACCCAGAACTACACAGTTCAACACAGTACAACACAGTACTACACAGTACTACACAGTACTACACTGTACTACACAGTGCAACACAGTCTACACAGTACAACACTGTACTACACAGTACTACACAGTACAACACAGTACTACATTGTACTACACAGTATTACACAGTACTACACAGTACAGCACAGTACAACACAGTACTAAACAGTACAACACAGTTCTACACAGTACAACACAGTTCTACACAGTACAACACAGTACTACACAGTACTACACAATACAACACAGTACTACATAGTACTACACAGTATTACACAGTACTACACAGTACAGCACAGTACAACACATAACTACACAGTACAACACAGTACTACACAGTACTACACAGTACAACACAGTACTACATAGTACTACACAGTATTACACAGTACTACACAGTACAGCACAGTACAACACATAACTACACAGTACAACACAGTACTACACAGTACTACACAGTACTACACAGTACTACACAGTTCTACAAAGTACAACACAGTACTACACAGTACAACACAGTTCTACACAGTACAACACAGTACTACACAGTACAACACAGTACTACATAGTTCTACACAGTACTACACAGTACAACACAGTACTACACAGTACTACACAGTACTACACAGTACAGCACAGTACAACACATAACTACACAGTACAACACCTTAATTTGGAAAGAGATTGACTGGAATCTGCTGTGGCTAAATGTAATAATGTATGTCAGACTGTCTTACTGAGTGTGTGTGTTTCAGGAGCACAGTACCTATTCCTATGAGACAACTCCCTTGCAGTGAGTCTGACTCCACTAGCTCCATCTGTCTAGACTACCCTCCATCCTCACCTACCTACCCTCCATCCTGCCCCCCTGCTGAGAGGAGAGGCAGGAAGACGAGTGAAATACTGCCGCTCACATCACACTCAGGTAACAACACTACCCACTACCACACACCCACACCCCTACACACCCACACCCCTACACACCCGCACCCCTACACTACCCACTACCACACACCCACACCCCTACACACCCACACCCCTACACACCCGCACCCCTACACACCCGCACCCCTACACACCCGCACCCCTACACTACTCACTACCACACACCCACACCCCTACACACCCACACCCCTACACTACCCACTACCACACACCCACACCCCTACACACCCGCACCCCTACACTACCCACTACCACACACCCACACCCCTACACACCCACACCCCTACACACCCGCACCCCTACACTACTCACTACCACACACCCACACCCCTACACACCCACACCCCTACACACCCGCACCCCTACACACCCGCACCCCTACACACCCGCACCCCTACACTACCCACTACCACACACCCACACCCCTACACACCCACACCCCTACACACCCACACCCCTACACACCCGCACCCCTACACTACCCACTACCACACACCCACACCCCTACACACCCACACCCCTACACACCCGCACCAGTACACACACCCAAACCACTACAAACTACAACACTACTACACACTCCCACACCCCTACACACCCACACCACTACACACTACCACACCCCTACACACCCACACCCCTACACACCCACACCACTACACACCCACACCCCTACACACCCGCACCAGTACACACACCCAAACCACTACACACTACCACACTACTACACACTACCACACCCCTACACACCCACACACACCCACACCCCTACACACCCACTACCACACACCCACACCCCTACACACCCGCACCCCTACACACCCGCACCCCTACACACCCACACCACTACACACTCCCACACCCCTACACCACTACACACTACCACACCCCTACACACCCACACCCCTACACACCCACACCACTACACACCCACACCCCTACACACCCGCACCAGTACACACACCCAAACCACTACACACTACCACACACTACTACACACTACCACACCCCTACACACCCACACACACCCACACCCCTACACACCCACTACCACACACCCACACCCCTACACACCCGCACCCCTACACACCCAAGCACTCTACACACCCGCACTCCCTACACACCCAAGCACTCCCTACACACCCACACCCCTACACACACACCCGCACTCTACACACCCACACCCCTACACACCCGCACCCCTACACACCCACACCCCTACACAACCACACCGCTACACACCCGCACCCCTACACACCCACACCTCCCTACACACCCACTACCACACACCCACACTCCCTACACACCCACACCCCTACACACCCACACCCCTACACACCCGCACCCCTACACACCCACACCCCTACACACCCACTACCACACAACCACACCCCTACACACCCACACCCCTACACACCCACACCCCTACACACCTGCACCCCTACACACCCGCACCAGTACACACACCCAAACCACTACACACTACCACACTACTACACACTACCACACCACTACACACACCCCACACCCCTACACACCCACACCACTACACACCCGCACCCCTACACACCCGCACCAGTACACACACGCAAACCACTACACACTACCACACCACTACACACACCCACACCCCTACACACCCACACCACTACACACTACCACACCACTACACACACCCACACCCCTACACACCCACACCACTACACACTACCACACCACTACACACTACCACACCCCTACACACTACCTCACCACTACACACTACCTCACCACTACACACTACCACACCCCTACACACTACCTCACCACTACACACTACCACACCACTACACACTACCACATCCCTACACACTACCTCACCACTACACACACTACCACACCACTACACGTATCCACACCTCTACACACTACGACACAACTACACACTACCTCACCACTACACACACCCACACTTCTACACACACCCACACCCCTACACACTACCTCACCTCTACACACTACCTCAACACTACACACACTACCACACCACTACACTCACCCACACCACTACACACTACGACACCACTACACACTACCTCACCACTACACACACCCACACTTCTACACACACCCACACCACTACACACCCACACCTCTACACACACCCACACCACTACACACCCACACCTCTACACACACCCACACCACTACACACTACCTCACCACTACACACTACCACACCACTACACACTACCACACCACTACACACTACCTCACCACTACACACTACCACACCACTACATACTACCTCACCACTACACACTACCTCACCACTACACACTACCTCACCACTACACACTACCACACCACTACACACTACCACACCACTACATACTACCTCACCACTACACACTACCTCACCACTACACACTACCACACCACTACACACTACCACACCACTACACACTACCACACCACTACACACTACCTCACCACTACACACACCACCACACCACTACACACTACCACACCACTACACACTACCTCACCACTACACACTACCTCACCACTACATACTACCACACCACTACACACTACCACACCACTACACACTACCACACCACTACACACTACCTCACCACTACACACTACACACAACACTGACACCACAGCACACAGTGACACCACTACACACTGACACCACTACATGCTGACATCACAGCACACAGTGACACCACTACACACTGACACCACTACACACTGACACCACAGCACACAGTGACACCACTACACACACTGACACCACTACACACTGACACCACAACACACAGTGACACCACTACACACTGACACCACTACATGCTGACATCACAGCACACACTGACACCACTACACACTGACACCACAACACACAGTGACACCACTACACACTGACACCACTACATGCTGACATCACAGCACACACTGACACCACTACACACTGACACCACAGCACACAGTGACACCACTACACACTGACACCACTACCCACTGACACCACTACACACTGACACCACTACACACTGACACCACTACACACTGACACCACAACACACAGTGACACCACTACACACTGACACCACTGTACACTGACACCACTACATGCTGACATGACAGCACACAGTGACACCACTACACGCTGACACCACTACACACAGTGACACCACTACACACTGACACCACAACACACAGTGACACCACTACACACTGACACCACAACACACAGTGACACCACAACACACAGTGACACCACTACACACTGACACCACTACATGCTGACATCACAGCAGACAGTGACACCACTACACACTGACACCACTATACACTGACACCACTACCTACTGACACCACAGCACACAGTGACACCACTACACGCTGACACCACTACACACACTGACACCACTACACACTGACACCACAACACACAGTGACACCACTACACACTGACACCACTACACACAGTGACACCACTACACACTGACACCACTACACACAGTGACACCACTACACACTGACACCACAGCACACAGTGACACCACTACACGCTGACACCACTACACACACTGACACCACTACACACTGACACCACTATACACTGACACCACTACATGCTGACATCACAGCACACACTGACACCACTACACACTGACACCACTACACACTGACACCACAGCACACAGTGACACCACTACACACTGACACCACTACCCACTGACACCACTACACACTGACACCACTACACACTGACACCACAGCACACACTGACACCACTACACACTGACACCACAGCACACAGTGACACCACTACACGCTGACACCACTACACACACTGACACCACTACACACTGACACCACAGCACCTACTGACACCACTACACACTGACACCACTACACACTGACACCACAACACACAGTGACACCACTACACACTGACACCACAGTTCACACTGACACCACAGCACCTACTGACACCACTACACACTGACACCACAACACACAGTGACACCACTACACACTGACACCACTACATCACAGCCACCCACACACACCAACCTTAATACACGATTAAACACTAATAAATAATAATATACTTATTTCCTGTGTTCCCCCCTTGCTCCGACAGGAAAGAGGAAGGAGCGTCTGTTCCACTTTCTGTTTGAGATGCTTCAGACCCCCTCCATGCGGAGCTGCGTCTGGTGGGTACAGTCCTGCTCCGGCACCTTCCAGTTCTCCTCCCAGAACAAGGAGCGTCTGGCCCAGCTGTGGGGCCGCAGGAAGGGCAACCGCAAGACCATGACGTACCAGAAGATGGCTCGGGCACTCAGGAACTACAGCAGAACAGGAGAGATCTGTAAGGTGAAGAGGAAGCTGACATACCAGTTTAGTGAGGGAACACTGAGGGCGCTGCAGGAAGCGTGTTAGGGAGGGTTGAGTAAGAGGAACATATGCTAGCACAGTTACCTGGCAGGGCACAAAGATAAATACTGAGTATTTGTAGGATGAGGAAGTGGAAAAGAAGGAGCAAAAGGAAGAGGAGTAGGAGCAGGGGGAGGGAAGAGGAGCAGGCGGAGGAGTAAGAGGAGGAGGAGCAGGAGGAAAGAAGAGGAGCAGGCGGAGGAGTAAGAGGAGGAGGAGCAGGAGGAAAGAAGAGGAGCAGGCGGAGGAGTAAGAGGAGGAGGAGCAGGAGGAAAGAAGAGGAGCAGGCAGAGGAGTAAGAGGAGGAGGAGCAGGAGGAAAGAAGAGGAGCAGGCGGAGGAGTAAGAGGAGGAGGAGCAGGGGGGGGAGAGGAGGAGAAGGAAGAGTATGAAGAGGGGGAGGAGAAACATAACCCTAACCCCTAACTCTTCCGTCTTCAACATGTAGAAGCTAGGACAAGGGTCTTCAACATGTAGGCACCATGTAGAAGCTAGGACAAGGGTCTTCAACATGTAGGCACCATGTAGAAGCAAGGGAAAGGGTCTTCAACATGTAGGCACCATGTAGAAGCAAGGGAAAGGGTCTTCAACATGTAGGCACCATGTAGAAGCTAGGACAAGGGTCTTCAACATGTAGGCACCATGTAGAAGCAAGGGAAAGGGTCTTCAACATGTAGGCACCATGTAGAAGCTAGGACAAGGGTCTTCAACATGTAGGCACCATGTAGAAGCTAGGACAAGGGTCTTCAACATGTAGGCACCATGTAGAAGCTAGGACAAGGGTCTTCAACATGTAGGCACCATGTAGAAGCTAGGACAAGGGTCTTCAACATGTAGGCACCATGTAGAAGCTAGGACAAGGGTCTTCAACATGTAGGCACCATGTAGAAGCTAGGACAAGGGTCTTCAACATGTAGGCACCATGTAGAAGCTAGGACAAGGGTCTTCAACATCTAGGCACCATGTAGAAGCTAGGACAAGGGTCTTCAACATGTAGGCACCATGTAGAAGCTAGGACAAGGGTCTTCAACATGTAGGCACCATGTAGAAGCTAGGACAAGGGTCTTCAACATGTAGGCACCATGTAGAAGCTAGGACAAGGGTCTTCAACATGTAGGCACCATGTAGAAGCTAGGACAAGGGTCTTCAACATCTAGGCACCTTGTATTAGCTAGGGAAAGGGTATTCAGGGGCTACAGAAGGGACAAGCCTTTGAACATTGGCTTTGAACATTATTTGTAAATCTGAGGATTGTCGTTATATGAAAACTACTTCATAAGTAGAGTTTGAATGAATCTTGAATGGCACTGATTATTTTATACACCTAATGAGGAAAATGTTGGATCGGATTATGTATTTTTCTACACTTTATTTTTGTTTTATATTTTGTCTTTAATCGTGTGTTTAGAGCAGATCCATGTGTTTGGAAATAACGTTTTAAACCATTTGTCTTTTTGTCCTATGATTTTAATAAAAATGTCTGGTATCTGCCCTCGTACTGTGATGGTGTTGACCCAGCGTCGTCCAGGTTTGGCCGGTGTTGGCCGTCATTGTAAATAAGAATTTGTTCTTAACTGACTTGCCTAGTTAAATAAAGGTTACATTAAAAAAAAAAATATTAAAAAAATGCTGGAGAGAGAGAGAGAGAGAGAGAAGTGATTCATATACACCCCCACACAGTTCCCACGGGCTGTATGCAAAGCAACCAGTCAGGCCAACAGTCTGGTTAATGAACAACAACACCAGAGTAACTCAACACCACCTATAGCAGTGGAGGCTGCTGAGGTGAGGACGGCTCATAATAATGTCTGGAACGGTGTCAATGGGAATGGACTCAATCACATGAAAACCACGTGCTTGTGTTTTGATACCATTCCAAAGACTCCATTCCAGCCGTTATTATGAGCCGTCCTCAACTCAGCAGCCTCCACTGCTATACACACACATAGGGGGAGAAAGAGAAGGTTGTTGTTAGATTAGATACGCTTGCGCTCTTCAAATCAAATACAATTTTCTTGTTCAGTGTTATCAATAATATAATTTTTGTGGTATATTATATGATATTATATCTGTATGTCTTCATGCAAATGAAGAGTCACCAGGCTACTACACAGTGAATAGATTACGTTATGTTTAAATAGCCTACAACTTAGCCTACGTATTCAAATGCCCAACACACAAACAAGTCCAGTGAAAGCCACGGCGGAACACTATTTCCACACCCACTCTTTGCGTTTTATGGAGCCGCCTTGTGTACTAAGCCGGTATTACCGTATATCCCGGTATGAGAAAAGGTTGGTAATGATGATATGAACAGCTGGACACCGCTCAATGTCAAAGAGGAATTAGGTAAAACGCTTTTTTTGCTGATGTTGTTTTTTTTGCGAATGGTAAAAACAGCCGAAACATCATCATGAGCACCAAGTGTGCTTGATAAAAAAGTGAAAATCAGCACAAAAGCAATAATGGCATTATAATGAATAGAAGTGTCGATATGACAGCAGTCAAAAATAGTCCATTTATACGTTGGATACCATGCAGAATTTGTCTGATTCTTTGTCATTAAAACTGAGGTAAACCATGATCTTGCTGAAGCGATCCTGTGACGTTGTTTCTCCAGTTTATCAACAGACAGATCACAGGCAGTGTCTCCTGGCTCCCTGTGCGTCAGCCCCAGTCCCTGATCCCAGGCAGTGTCTCCTGGCTCCCTGTGTGTCTCAGTCCCAGTCCCTGATCACAGGCAGTGTCTCCTTGCTCCCTATGTGTCTCAGTCCCAGTCCCTGATTCCAGGCAGTGTCTCCTGGCTCCCTGTGCATCTCAGTCCCAGTCCCTGATCCCAGGCAGTGTCTCCTGGCTCCCTGTGTGTCTCAGTCCCAGTCCCTGATCCCAGGCAGTGTCTCCTTGCTCCCTATGTGTCTCAGTCCCAGTCCCTGATCCCAGGCAGTGTCTCCTGGCTCCCTGTGCATCTCAGTCCCAGTCCCTGATCCCAGGCAGTGTCTCCTGGCTCCCTGTGCGTCAGCCCCAGTCCCTGATCCCAGGCAGTGTCTCCTGGCTCCCTGTGTGTCTCAGTCCCAGTCCCTGATCCCAGGCAGTGTCTCCTGGCTCCCTGTGTGTCTCAGTCCTAGTCCCTGATCCCAGGCAGTGTCTCCTGGCTCCCTGTGTGTCAGTCCCAGTACAGTCGGTGATATGCTGTAGAATGTCCATGTCACATAAACAATGAAGGCTGGTGAGTGTTGCTGATGTTGTTTTCTGCTTCAGTGATGACACTTTGTGCTAAGAATCTGTCCATAGCAACCGGCTTGTTCTGTCTTCCCATAGCAACGTCACCGGCTTGTTCTGTCTTTTCATAGCAACGTCACCGACTTGTTTTTGATTTATTCACTATTAATCTACAATGTAGAAAATTGTAAAATAAAGAAAAACCCTTGAATGAGTATGTTTGTCCAAACTTTAGCTGGTACTGTATGTGATATGAATGACCAAAGGGGTCAGACTTTAAACTAGCAACAGGGCTTTCACCAAGGCTATTGTTTCTGTAGGTTGGGGGCTTTCATCAAGGTTATTGTTTCTGTAGGTTGGGGGCTTTCATCAAGATGTTTCTGTAGGTTGGGGGCTTTCATCAAGGTGTTTCTGTAGGTTGGGGGCTTTCATCAAGGTGTTTCTGTAGGTTGGGGCTTTCATCAAGGTTATTGTTTGTGTAGGTTGGGGGCTTTCATCAAGGTTATTGTTTCTGTAGGTTGGGGGCTTTCATCAAGGTGTTTCTGTAGGTTGGGGGCTTTCATCAAGGTGTTTCTGTAGGTTGGGGGCTTTCATCAAGGTTATTGTTTCTGTAGGTTGGGGGCTTTTATCAAGGTTATTGTTTCTGTAGGTTGGGAGCTTTCATCAAGGTGTTTTCGTAGGTTGGGGGCTTTCATCAAGGTGTTTCTGTAGGTTGGGGGCTTTCATCAAGGTGTTTCTGTAGGTTGGGGGCTTTCATCAAGGTTAGTGTTTCTGTAGGTTGGGGGCTTTCATCAAGGTTATTGTTTGTGTAGGTTGTGGGCTTTCATCAAGGTGTTTCTGTAGGTTGGGGGCTTTCATCAAGGTTATTGTTTGTGTAGGTTGGGGGCTTTCATCAAGGTGTTTCTGTAGGTTGGGGGCTTTCATCAAGATGTTTCTGTAGGTTGGGGCCTTTCATCAAGGTGTTTCTGTAGGTTGGGGGCTTTCATCAAGGTTATTGTTTGTGTAGGTTGTGGGCTTTCATCAAGGTGTTTCTGTAGGTTGGGGGCTTTCATCAAGGTTATTGTTTGTGTAGGTTGGGGCTTTCATCAAGGTGTTTCTGTAGGTTGGGGCTTTCATCAAGGTGTTTCTGTAGGTTGGGGGCTTTCATCAAGGTGTTTCTGTAGGTTGGGGCCTTTCATCAAGGTGTTTCTGTAGGTTGGGGCCTTTCATCCATGTTATTGTTTCTGTAGGTTGGGAGCTTTCATCAAGGTTATTGTTTGTGTAGGTTGGGGGCTTTCATCAAGGTGTTTCTGTAGGTTGGGGGCTTTCATCAAGGTTATTGTTTGTGTAGGTTGGGGGCTTTCATCAAGGTTATTGTTTCTGTAGGTTGGGGGCTTTTATCAAGGTTATTGTTTCTGTAGGTTGGGAGCTTTCATCAAGGTGTTTTCGTAGGTTGGGGGCTTTCATCAAGGTGTTTCTGTAGGTTGGGGGCTTTCATCAAGGTGTTTCTGTAGGTTGGGGGCTTTCATCAAGGTTAGTGTTTCTGTAGGTTGGGGGCTTTCATCAAGGTTATTGTTTCTGTAGGTTGGGTGCTTTCATCAAGGTGTTTCTGTAGGTTGGGGGCTTTCATCAAGGTGTTTCTGTAGGTTGGGGGCTTTCATCAAGGTTATTGTTTCTGTAGGTTGGGGCTTTCATCAAGGTTATTGTTTCTGTAGGTTGGGGGCTTTCATCAAGGTTATTGTTTCTGTAGGTTGGGGGCTTTCATCAAAGTTATTGTTTGTGTAGGTTGGGGGCTTTCATCAAGGTGTTTCTGTAGGTTGGGGCCTTTCATCAAGGTTATTGTTTGTGTAGGTTGGGGGCTTTCATCAAGGTGTTTCTGTAGGTTGGGGGCTTTCATCAAGGTGTTTCTGTAGGTTGGGGCCTTTCATCAAGGTGTTTCTGTAGGTTGGGGCTTTCATCAAGGTTATTGTTTGTGTAGGTTGGGGGCTTTCATCAAGGTGTTTCTGTAGGTTGGGGGCTTTCATCAAGGTGTTTCTGTAGGTTGGGGCCTTTCATCAAGGTGTTTCTGTAGGTTGAGGGCTTTGATCAAGGTTATTGTTTCTGTAGGTTGGGGGCTTTCATCAAGGTGTTTCCGTAGGTTGGGGGCTTTCATCAAGGTGTTTCTGTAGGTTGGGGGCTTTCATCAAGGTGTTTCTGTAGGTTGGGGGCTTTCATCAAGGTGTTTCTGTAGGTTGGGGCCTTTCATCAAGGTGTTTCTGTAGGTTGGGGGCTTTCATCAAGGTTATTGTTTCTGTAGGTTGGGGGCTTTCATTAAGATGTTTCTGTAGGTTGGGGGCTTTCATCAAGGTTATTGTTTGTGTAGGTTGGGGCTTTCATCAAGGTGTTTCTGTAGGTTGGGGCTTTCATCAAGGTTATTGTTTCTGTAGGTTGGGGGCTTTCATCAAGGTTAGTGTTTCTGTAGGTTGGGGGCTTTCATCAAGGTTATTGTTTCTGTAGATTGGGGGCTTTCATCAAGGTGTTTCTGTAGGTTGGGGGCTTTCATCAAGATGTTTCTGTAGGTTGGGGGCTTTCATCAAGGTTAGTGTTTCTGTAGGTTGGGGGCTTTCATCAAGGTGTTTCTGTAGGTTGGGGGCTTTCATCAAGGTGTTTCTGTAGGTTGGGGGCTTTCATCAAGGTTATTGTTTCTGTACGTTGGGGGCTTTCATCAAGGTGTTTCTGTAGGTTGGGGGCTTTCATCAAGGTGTTTCTGTAGGTTGGGGCCTTTCATCAAGGTGTTTCTGTAGGTTGGGGGCTTTCATCA
Organism: Brachymystax lenok tsinlingensis; assembly: GCA_030435695.1. NCBI lineage: Eukaryota > Metazoa > Chordata > Actinopteri > Salmoniformes > Salmonidae > Brachymystax > Brachymystax lenok. The sequence continues at coordinate 111,070 of CM059802.1, forward strand.
AGGTTAGTGTTTGTGTAGGTTGGGGGCTTTCATCAAGGTTATTGTTTGTGTAGGTTGGGGGCTTTCATCAAGGTGTTTCTGTAGGTTGGGGGCTTTCATCAAGGTGTTTCTGTAGGTTGAGGGCTTTGATCAAGGTTATTGTTTCTGTAGGTTGGGGGCTTTCATCAAGGTGTTTCTGTAGGTTGGGGGCTTTCATCAAGGTGTTTCTGTAGGTTGGGGCCTTTCATCAAGGTGTTTCTGTAGGTTGGGGGCTTTCATCAAGGTGTTTCTGTAGGTTGGGGCCTTTCATCAAGGTGTTTCTGTAGGTTGGGGCTTTCATCAAGGTTATTGTTTCTGTAGGTTGGGGGCTTTCATTAAGATGTTTCTGTAGGTTGGGGGCTTTCATCAAGGTTATTGTTTCTGTAGGTTGGGGGCTTTCATCAAGGTGTTTCTGTAGGTTGGGGGCTTTCATCAAGGTTATTGTTTCTGTAGGTTGGGGGCTTTCATCAAGGTTAGTGTTTCTGTAGGTTGGGGGCTTTCATCAAGGTTATTGTTTCTGTAGATTGGGGGCTTTCATCAAGGTGTTTCTGTAGGTTGGGGGCTTTCATCAAGATGTTTCTGTAGGTTGGGGGCTTTCATCAAGGTTAGTGTTTCTGTAGGTTGGGAGCTTTCATCAAGGTGTTTCTGTAGGTTGGGGGCTTTCATCAAGGTGTTTCTGTAGGTTGGGGGCTTTCATCAAGGTTATTGTTTCTGTAGGTTGGGGGCTTTCATCAAGGTGTTTCTGTAGGTTGGGGGCTTTCATTAAGGTTATTGTTTTTGTAGGTTGGGGGCTTTCATCAAGGTGTTTCTGTAGGTTGGGGGCTTTCATCAAGGTTATTGTTTCTGTAGGTTGGGGGCTTTCATCAAGGTTATTGTTTCTGTAGGTTGGGTGCTTTCATCAAGGTGTTTCTGTAGGTTGGGGCTTTCATCAAGGTGTTTCTGTAGGTTGGGGGCTTTCATCAAGGTTATTGTTTCTGTAGGTCTGGGGCTTTCATCAAGGTTATTGTTTCTGTAGGTTGGGGGCTTTCATCAAGGTTATTGTTTCTGTAGGTTGGGGGCTTTCATCAATGTTATTGTTTGTGTAGGTTGGGGGCTTTCATCAAGGTGTTTCTGTAGGTTGGGGCCTTTCATCAAGGTTATTGTTTGTGTAGGTTGGGGGCTTTCATCAAGGTGTTTCTGTAGGTTGGGGGCTTTCATCAAGGTGTTTCTGTAGGTTGGGGCCTTTCATCAAGGTGTTTCTGTAGGTTGGGGGCTTTCATCAAGGTTATTGTTTGTGTAGGTTGGGGGCTTTCATCAAGGTGTTTCTGTAGGTTGGGGGCTTTCATCAAGGTGTTTCTGTAGGTTGGGGCCTTTCATCAAGGTGTTTCTGTAGGTTGAGGGCTTTGATCAAGGTTATTGTTTCTGTAGGTTGGGGGCTTTCATCAAGGTGTTTCCGTAGGTTGGGGGCTTTCATCAAGGTGTTTCTGTAGGTTGGGGGCTTTCATCAAGGTGTTTCTGTAGGTTGGGGCTTTCATCAAGGTGTTTCTGTAGGTTGGGGCCTTTCATCAAGGTGTTTCTGTAGGTTGGGGGCTTTCATCAAGGTTATTGTTTCTGTAGGTTGGGGGCTTTCATTAAGATGTTTCTGTAGGTTGGGGGCTTTCATCAAGGTTATTGTTTGTGTAGGTTGGGGCTTTCATCAAGGTGTTTCTGTAGGTTGGGGGCTTTCATCAAGGTTATTGTTTCTGTAGGTTGGGGCTTTCATCAAGGTTAGTGTTTCTGTAGGTTGGGGGCTTTCATCAAGGTTATTGTTTCTGTAGATTGGGGGCTTTCATCAAGGTGTTTCTGTAGGTTGGGGGCTTTCATCAAGATGTTTCTGTAGGTTGGGGGCTTTCATCAAGGTTAGTGTTTCTGTAGGTTGGGGGCTTTCATCAAGGTGTTTCTGTAGGTTGGGGGCTTTCATCAAGGTGTTTCTGTAGGTTGGGGGCTTTCATCAAGGTTATTGTTTCTGTAGGTTGGGGCTTTCATCAAGGTGTTTCTGTAGGTTGGGGGCTTTCATCATTTCAGGTTGGGCTTTCATCAAGGTGTTTCTGTAGGTTGGGGGCTTTCATCAAGGTTGTTTCTGTAGGTTGGGGCTTTCATCAAGGTGGGTTGGGGCTTTCATCAAGGTGTTTCTGTAGGTTGGGGCTTTCATCAAGGTGTGTAGGCTGGGTTTCAAGTAGTTATTGTTTCAGGGCTTTCATCAAGGTGTTTCTGTAGGTTGGGGGCTTTCATCAAGGTTATTGTTTCTGTAGGTTGGGGGCTTTCATCAAGGTGTTTCCGTAGGTTGGGGGCTTTCATCAAGGTGTTTCTGTAGGTTGGGGCTTTCATCAAGGTGTTTCTGTAGGTTGGGGGCTTTCATCAAGGTTATTGTTTCTGTAGGTTGGGGGCTTTCATCAAGGTGTTTCTGTAGGTTGGGGCTTTCATCAAGGTGTTTCTGTAGGTTGGGGGCTTTCATCAAGGTGTTTCTGTAGGTTGGGGGCTTTCATCAAGGTGTTTCTGTAGGTTGGGGGCTTTCATCAAGGTTAGTGTTTCTGTAGGTTGGGGGCTTTCATCAAGGTTATTGTTTCTGTAGGTTGGGGCTTTCATCAAGGTGTTTCTGTAGGTTGGGGGCTTTCATCAAGGTGTTTCTGTAGGTTGGGGGCTTTCATCAAGGTGTTTCTGTAGGTTGGGGCTTTCATCAAGGTGTTTCTGTAGGTTGGGGGCTTTCATCAAGGTGTTTCTGTAGGTTGGGGGCTTTCATCAAGGTTATTGTTTCTGTAGGTTGGGGCTTTCATCAAGGTGTTTCTGTAGGCTGGGGGCTTTCATCCAGGTGCTTGGGGGCCATCAAGGTTATTGTTTCTGTAGGTTGGGGCTTTCATCAAGGTGTTTCTGTAGGTTGGGGGCTTTATCAAGGTTAGTGTTTCTGTAGGTTGGGGCTTTCATCAAGGTGTTTCTGTAGGTTGGGGCTTTCATCAAGGTGTTTTTGTAGGTTGGGGGCTTTCATCAAGGTGTTTCTGTAGGTTGGGGGCTTTCATCAAGGTTATTGTTTCTGTAGGTTGGGGCTTTCATGTCAGAGGTTGTTTCTGTAGGTTGGGGCTTTCATCAATCTGTAGGTTGGGGCTCATCAAGGTGTTTCTGTAGGTTGGGGGCTTTCATCAAGGTGTTTCTGTAGGTTGAGGGCTTTGATCAAGGTTATTGTTTCTGTAGGTTGGGGGCTTTCATCAAGGTGTTTCCGTAGGTTGGGGGCTTTCATCAAGGTGTTTCTGTAGGTTGGGGCCTTTCATCAAGGTGTTTCTGTAGGTTGGGGGCTTTCATCAAGGTGTTTCTGTAGGTTGGGGCCTTTCATCAAGGTGTTTCTGTAGGTTGGGGGCTTTCATCAAGGTTATTGTTTCTGTAGGTTGGGGGCTTTCATTAAGATGTTTCTGTAGGTTGGGGGCTTTCATCAAGGTTATTGTTTCTGTAGGTTGGGGGCTTTCATCAAGGTGTTTCTGTAGGTTGGGGGCTTTCATCAAGGTTATTGTTTCTGTAGGTTGGGGGCTTTCATCAAGGTTAGTGTTTCTGTAGGTTGGGGGCTTTCATCAAGGTTATTGTTTCTGTAGATTGGGGCTTTCATCAAGGTGTTTCTGTAGGTTGGGGGCTTTCATCAAGATGTTTCTGTAGGTTGGGGGCTTTCATCAAGGTTAGTGTTTCTGTAGGTTGGGAGCTTTCATCAAGGTGTTTCTGTAGGTTGGGGGCTTTCATCAAGGTGTTTCTGTAGGTTGGGGGCTTTCATCAAGGTTATTGTTTCTGTAGGTTGGGGGCTTTCATCAAGGTGTTTCTGTAGGTTGGGGGCTTTCATTAAGGTTATTGTTTTTGTAGGTTGGGGGCTTTCATCAAGGTGTTTCTGTAGATTGGGGGCTTTCATCAAGGTTATTGTTTCTGTAGGTTGGGGCTTTCATCAAGGTTATTGTTTCTGCACGTTGGGGGCTTTCATCAAGGTGTTTCTGTAGATTGGGGCTTTCATCAAGGTTATTGTTTCTGTAGGTTGGGGCTTTCATCAAAGTTATTGTTTCTGTAGGTTGGGGGCTTTCATCAAGGTTATTGTTTCTGTAGGTTGGGGGCTTTCATCAAAGTTATTGTTTCTGTAGATTGGGGGCTTTCATCAAGGTTATTGTTTCTGTAGGTTGGGGGCTTTCATCAAGGTTGTTGTTTCTGTAGGTTAGGGGCTTTCATCAAGGTGTTTCTGTAGGTTGGGGGCTTTCATCAAGGTGTTTCTGTAGGTTGGGGGCTTTCATCAAGGTTATTGTTTCTGTAGGTTGGGGGCTTTCATCAAGGTGTTTCTGTAGGTTGGGGGCTTTCATCAAGGTGTTTCTGTAGGTTGGGGGCTTTCATCAAGGTTATTGTTTCTGTAGGTTGGGGGCTTTCATCAAGGTGTTTCTGTAGGTTGGGGGCTTTCATTAAGGATATTGTTTTTGTAGGTTGGGGGCTTTCATCAAGGTGTTTCTGTAGATTGGGGGCTTTCATCAAGGTTATTGTTTCAGTAGGTTGGGGGCTTTCATCAAGGTTATTGTTTCTGTAGGTTGGGGGCTTTCATCAAGATGTTTCTGTAGATTGGGGGCTTTCATCAAGGTTATTGTTTGTGTAGGTTGGGGGCTTTCATCAAGGTGTTTCTGTCGGTTGGGGCTTTCATCAAGGTGTTTCCGTAGGTTGGGGGCTTTCATCAAGGTGTTTCTGTAGGTTGGGGCTTTCATAAAGGTGTTTCCGTAGGTTGGGGGCTTTCATTAAGGTTATTGTTTTTGTAGGTTGGGGGCTTTCATCAAGGTGTTTCTGTAGGTTGGGGGCTTTCATCAAGGTTATTGTTTCTGTAGGTTGGGGGCTTTCATCAAGGTTATTGTTTCTGTAGGTTGGGTGCTTTCATCAAGGTGTTTCTGTAGGTTGGGGGCTTTCATCAAGGTGTTTCTGTAGGTTGGGGGCTTTCATCAAGGTTATTGTTTCTGTAGGTTGGGGGCTTTCATCAAGGTTATTGTTTCTGTAGGTTGGGGGCTTTCATCAAGGTTATTGTTTCTGTAGGTTGGGGGCTTTCATCAATGTTATTGTTTGTGTAGGTTGGGGGCTTTCATCAAGGTGTTTCTGTAGGTTGGGGCCTTTCATCAAGGTTATTGTTTGTGTAGGTTGGGGGCTTTCATCAAGGTGTTTCTGTAGGTTGGGGGCTTTCATCAAGGTGTTTCTGTAGGTTGGGGCCTTTCATCAAGGTGTTTCTGTAGGTTGGGGGCTTTCATCAAGGTTATTGTTTGTGTAGGTTGGGGGCTTTCATCAAGGTGTTTCTGTAGGTTGGGGGCTTTCATCAAGGTGTTTCTGTAGGTTGGGGCCTTTCATCAAGGTGTTTCTGTAGGTTGAGGGCTTTGATCAAGGTTATTGTTTCTGTAGGTTGGGGGCTTTCATCAAGGTGTTTCCGTAGGTTGGGGGCTTTCATCAAGGTGTTTCTGTAGGTTGGGGGCTTTCATCAAGGTGTTTCTGTAGGTTGGGGGCTTTCATCAAGGTGTTTCTGTAGGTTGGGGCCTTTCATCAAGGTGTTTCTGTAGGTTGGGGGCTTTCATCAAGGTTATTGTTTCTGTAGGTTGGGGGCTTTCATTAAGATGTTTCTGTAGGTTGGGGGCTTTCATCAAGGTTATTGTTTGTGTAGGTTGGGGGCTTTCATCAAGGTGTTTCTGTAGGTTGGGGGCTTTCATCAAGGTTATTGTTTCTGTAGGTTGGGGGCTTTCATCAAGGTTAGTGTTTCTGTAGGTTGGGGGCTTTCATCAAGGTTATTGTTTCTGTAGATTGGGGGCTTTCATCAAGGTGTTTCTGTAGGTTGGGGGCTTTCATCAAGATGTTTCTGTAGGTTGGGGGCTTTCATCAAGGTTAGTGTTTCTGTAGGTTGGGGGCTTTCATCAAGGTGTTTCTGTAGGTTGGGGGCTTTCATCAAGGTGTTTCTGTAGGTTGGGGGCTTTCATCAAGGTTATTGTTTCTGTACGTTGGGGGCTTTCATCAAGGTGTTTCTGTAGGTTGGGGGCTTTCATCAAGGTGTTTCTGTAGGTTGGGGCCTTTCATCAAGGTGTTTCTGTAGGTTGGGGGCTTTCATCAAGGTTAGTGTTTGTGTAGGTTGGGGGCTTTCATCAAGGTTATTGTTTGTGTAGGTTGGGGCTTTCATCAAGGTGTTTCTGTAGGTTGGGGGCTTTCATCAAGGTGTTTCTGTAGGTTGAGGGCTTTGATCAAGGTTATTGTTTCTGTAGGTTGGGGGCTTTCATCAAGGTGTTTCCGTAGGTTGGGGGCTTTCATCAAGGTGTTTCTGTAGGTTGGGGCCTTTCATCAAGGTGTTTCTGTAGGTTGGGGGCTTTCATCAAGGTGTTTCTGTAGGTTGGGGCCTTTCATCAAGGTGTTTCTGTAGGTTGGGGGCTTTCATCAAGGTTATTGTTTCTGTAGGTTGGGGGCTTTCATTAAGATGTTTCTGTAGGTTGGGGGCTTTCATCAAGGTTATTGTTTCTGTAGGTTGGGGGCTTTCATCAAGGTGTTTCTGTAGGTTGGGGGCTTTCATCAAGGTTATTGTTTCTGTAGGTTGGGGGCTTTCATCAAGGTTAGTGTTTCTGTAGGTTGGGGGCTTTCATCAAGGTTATTGTTTCTGTAGATTGGGGGCTTTCATCAAGGTGTTTCTGTAGGTTGGGGGCTTTCATCAAGATGTTTCTGTAGGTTGGGGCTTTCATCAAGGTTAGTGTTTCTGTAGGTTGGGAGCTTTCATCAAGGTGTTTCTGTAGGTTGGGGCTTTCATCAAGGTGTTTCTGTAGGTTGGGGCTTTCATCAAGGTTATTGTTTCTGTAGGTTGGGGGCTTTCATCAAGGTGTTTCTGTAGGTTGGGGGCTTTCATTAAGGTTATTGTTTTTGTAGGTTGGGGGCTTTCATCAAGGTGTTTCTGTAGATTGGGGGCTTTCATCAAGGTTATTGTTTCTGTAGGTTGGGGGCTTTCATCAAGGTTATTGTTTCTGTACGTTGGGGGCTTTCATCAAGGTGTTTCTGTAGATTGGGGGCTTTCATCAAGGTTATTGTTTCTGTAGGTTGGGGGCTTTCATCAAAGTTATTGTTTCTGTAGGTTGGGGGCTTTCATCAAGGTTATTGTTTCTGTAGGTTGGGGGCTTTCATCAAAGTTATTGTTTCTGTAGATTGGGGGCTTTCATCAAGGTTATTGTTTCTGTAGGTTGGGGGCTTTCATCAAGGTTGTTGTTTCTGTAGGTTAGGGGCTTTCATCAAGGTGTTTCTGTAGGTTGGGGGCTTTCATCAAGGTGTTTCTGTAGGTTGGGGGCTTTCATCAAGGTTATTGTTTCTGTAGGTTGGGGGCTTTCATCAAGGTGTTTCTGTAGGTTGGGGCTTTCATCAAGGTGTTTCTGTAGGTTGGGGGCTTTCATCAAGGTTATTGTTTCTGTAGGTTGGGGGCTTTCATCAAGGTGTTTCTGTAGGTTGGGGGCTTTCATTAAGGATATTGTTTTTGTAGGTTGGGGGCTTTCATCAAGGTGTTTCTGTAGATTGGGGCTTTCATCAAGGTTATTGTTTCAGTAGGTTGGGGGCTTTCATCAAGGTTATTGTTTCTGTAGGTTGGGGGCTTTCATCAAGATGTTTCTGTAGATTGGGGGCTTTCATCAAGGTTATTGTTTGTGTAGGTTGGGGCTTTCATCAAGGTGTTTCTGTCGGTTGGGGCTTTCATCAAGGTGTTTCAGAGGTTGGGGGCTTTCATCAAGGTGTTTCTGTAGGTTGGGGCTTTCATAAAGGTGTTTCCGTAGGTTGGGGGCTTTCATCAAGGTTATTGTTTCTGTAGGTTAGGGGCTTTCATCAAGTTGTTTCTGTAGGTTGGGGCCTTTCATCAAGGTGTTTCTGTAGGTTGGGGCCTTTCATCCATGTTATTTTTTCTGTAGGTTGGGAGCTTTCATTAAGATGTTTCTGTAGGTTGGGGGCTTTCATCAAGGTTATTGTTTGTGTAGGTTGAGGGCTTTTATCAAGGTTATTGTTTCTGTAGGTTGGGGTCTTTCATCAAGGTGTTTCTGTAGGTTGGGGCTTTCGTCAAGGTGTTTCTGTAGGTTGGGGGCTTTCATCAAGGTGTTTCTGTAGGTTGGGGGCTTTCATCAAGGTGTTTCTGTAGGTTGGGGGCTTTCATCAAGGTGTTTCTGTAGGTTGGGGGCTTTCATCAAGGTGTTTCTGTAGGTTGGGGGCTTTCATCAAGGTGTTTCTGTAGGTTGGGGGCTTTCATCAAGGTGTTTCTGTAGGTTGGGGGCTTTCATCAAGGTGTTTCTATAGGTTGGGGGCTTTCATCAAGGTGTTTCTGTAGGTTGGGGGCTTTCATCAAGGTGTTTCTGTAGGTTGGGGGCTTTCATCAAGGTGTTTCTATAGGTTGGGGGCTTTCATCAAGGTGTTTCTGTAGGTTGGGGGCTTTCATCAAGGTGTTTTTGTAGGTTGGGGGCTTTCATCAAGGTTATTGTTTCTGTAGGTTAGGGGCTTTCATCAAGTTGTTTCTGTAGGTTGGGGCCTTTCATCAAGGTGTTTCTGTAGGTTGGGGCCTTTCATCCATGTTATTTTTTCTGTAGGTTGGGAGCTTTCATTAAGATGTTTCTGTAGGTTGGGGGCTTTCATCAAGGTTATTGTTTGTGTAGGTTGGGGGCTTTTATCAAGGTTATTGGTTCTGTAGGTTGGGGTCTTTCATCAAGGTGTTTCTGTAGGTTGGGGCTTTCGTCAAGGTGTTTCTGTAGGTTGGGGGCTTTCATCAAGGTGTTTCTGTAGGTTGGGGGCTTTCATCAAGGTGTTTCTGTAGGTTGGGGGCTTTCATCAAGGTGTTTCTGTAGGTTGGGGGCTTTCATCAAGGTGTTTCTGTAGGTTGGGGGCTTTCATCAAGGTGTTTCTATAGGTTGGGGGCTTTCATCAAGGTGTTTCTGTAGGTTGGGGGCTTTCATCAAGGTGTTTCTGTAGGTTGGGGGCTTTCATCAAGGTGTTTCTATAGGTTGGGGGCTTTCATCAAGGTGTTTCTGTAGGTTGGGGGCTTTCATCAAGGTGTTTCTGTAGGTTGGGGGCTTTCATCAAGGTGTTTCTGTAGGTTGGGGGCTTTCATCAAGGTGTTTCTTGGTGTAACATCGTCTCCAGGCTATTGAACACACAGCACATCCGCCTGGGATATCAACCATTCAGAGTTGGCCTTAGTGGGAGTGACCATTACATTCTATAGGATTGACCTTACTGCGTAAAGTATTTGTCATTGTCACTAGTCAAAAAGTCTTAATTATGGCTAAACCCTGCCCATTTCCACAATTTATCTTCCTAAAATGTTATTTCAAACCGAACCCTTACTCATGAAGGTCAAGTTTGATGCGTTGGTCCACCAGACCTTCAGTGAATTTGGGCAGAAGTGTCTGAGAACGAGATTAGGTGTAGTGACTAACATGACACCACTTCAGAGAGTAAGCCATGCCTTCAGCACAACATGTCACCCTTTATAAAGCACATGTTCATATCATATTCAACGTAGTGGGTTATGTCACCCTTTATAAAGCACATGTTCATATCATATTCAACGTAGTGGGTTATGTCACCCTTTATAAAGCACATGTTCATATCATATTCAACGTAGTGGGTTATGTCACCCATTATAAAGCACATGTTCATATCATATTCAACGTAGTGGGTTATGTCACCCTTTATAAAGCACATGTTCATATGATATTCAACGTAGTGGGTTATGCCACCCTTTATAAAGCACATGTTCATATCATATTCAACATTGTGGGTTATGTCACCCTTTATAAAGCATGTTAATATCATATTGAACATAGTGGGTTATGTCACTCTTTATAAAGCACATTTTTATATCATATTCAACATCATAATCATAGTCACATTTGACATTGGTGATGTCACAGTTATGCCACATTTATGAACCCTTTTTAAAGCATCACAAACCGTTATAGATGCTTTGTAACACATGTATGTAGTGCTTATGAAGGCATTATGAAAGCTTTATGAAGCCTTTATAAGCTGAGCCGTGTTAAATTTATCCAACTCCTTTAAACACCAACCTATTAAGGTGTATAGACAGTTCCTAATAGGCTACTCAATAGGAGCTTAACTGTTGTTTTTGGAATATATTTTAGAAAAATATTTTTTTTGTGTGTTTTAAAAAGGGTGGCTTAAAGGGCTACAGAGGTTTTCAATACAAATAAAGGAATAGCCATGGCCCTGACTCATTTCTGTTCATTGGAGTATGGTAGTGTTTCAGTTCTCTAAAATGACTTCCTCTGCTCAGTTCCTTTCCTACATTTGCAGGACCGGGTGAAAGGACTGGGTGAAAGGACTGGGTGAAAGGACTGGGTGAAAGGACCCGGTGAAAGGACTGGGTGAAAGGACTGGGTGAAAGGACTGGGTGAAAGGACTGGGTGAAAGGACTGGGTGAAAGGACTGGGTGAAAGGACAGGTTCAAAGCAATGTAGAGGAGGGCTCCTGCTATTTCTATTGTTTCTGTACGTATTAGTCCTGCTTGACACGCTGGTTGCCCTTCTCATTCTGTTAGAGTATTTTGAACACTGATTTTAAAAAAATCTAGGACTCAGGCCCTTTCTCTATAGGAAGAGAACATCCATATCCAGCCTTTGACTGTCCAGCCTGTTGAAGCACAGGGGATCCACAGTGTGACAGAGAAAAGATGAGACCACATCTAAGACTGACAACCATTCTAACCACATCTAAGACTGAGAACCATTCTAACCACATCTAAGATTGAATCGGCTTCCTATTTCGCAACAAAGCATCCTTCACTCATGCTGCCAAACATACCCTCGTAAAACTGACCATCCTACCGATCCTCGACTTCGGCGATGTCATTTATAAAATAGCCTCCAACACTCTACTCAACAAATTGGATGCAGTCTATCACAGTGCCATCCATTTTGTCACAAAAGCACCATATACTACCCACCACTGCGACCTGTATGCTCTCGTTGGCTGGCCCTCGCTTCATACTCGTCGCCAAACCCACTGGCTCCAGGTCATCTACAAGTCTTTGCTAGGTAAATCCCCGCCTTATCTCAGCTCATTGGTCACCATAGTAACACCCACCTGTAGCACGCTCTCCAGCAGGTATATTTCACTGGACACCCCCAAAGCCAATTCCTCCTTTGGCCGCCATTCCTTCCAGTTCTTTGCTGCCAATGACTGGAAGGAATTGCAAAAATCCCTGAAGCTGGAGACTCATTATCCCTCTCTAACTTTAAGCACCAGCTGTCAGAGCAGCTCACAGACGCCTGCACCTGTACACAGCCCATCTGTAAATATCCCAACCAACTACCTCATCCCCTACCATATTTATTTATTTATCTTGTTCCTTTGCACCCCAGTTTTTCTACATTGCACATTCATCTACTGCACATCTACCATCCCAGTGTTTAAATGCTATATTGTAATTACCTCACCACCATGGCCTATTTATTGCCTTACGTTCCTTATCTTACCTCATTTGCACTCTTTGCATATATATTTGTTTTTCTACTGTATTATTGACTGTTTGTTTGTTTTACTCCCATGTGTAACTCAGTGTTGTTTGTGTCGAACAGCTGTGCTTTATCTTGGCCAGGTCGCAGTTGTAAATGAGAACTTGTTCTCAACTTGCCTACCTGGTTAAATAAAGGTGAAATGAATAAATATATACAGTGAGGGAAAAAAGTATTTGATCCCCTGCTGATTTTGTACATTTGCCCACTGACAAAGAAATGACCGGTCTATAATTTTAATGGTAGGTTTATTTGAACAGTGAGAGACAGAATAACAACAAAACATCCAGAAAAACACATGTGAAAAATGTTATAAAATGGAATTGCATTTTATTGAGGGAAATAAGTATTTGACCCCCTCTGCAAAACATGACTTACTGACTGACTTAGTACTTGGTGGAAAAAAAAAACTTGTTGGCAATCACAGAGGTCAGACGTTTTTTTGTAGTTGGCCACCAGGTTAGCACACATCTCAGGAGGGATTTTGTCCCACTCCTCTTTGCAGATCTTCTCCAAGTCATTAAGGTTGAGGCTGATGTTTGGCAACTCGAACATTCAGCTCCCTCCACAGATTTTCTATGGGATTAAGGTCTGGAGACTGGCTAGGCCACTCCAGGACCTTAATGTGCTTCTTCTTGAGCCACTCCTTTGTTGCCTTGGCTGTGTGTTTTTGGGTCATTGTCATGCTGCAATACCCATCCACGACCCATTTCAATGCCCTGGCTAAGGGAAGGAGGTTCTCACCCAAGATTTGACGGTACATGGCCCCGTCCATCGTCCCTTTGATGCGGTGAAGTTGTCCTGTCCCCTTAGCAGAAAAACACCCCCCAAAGCATAATGTTTCCACCTCCATGTTTGATGGTGGAGTTGGTGTTCTTGGGGTCATAGGCAGCATTCCTCCTACTCCAAACACGGCGAGTTCAGTTGATGCCAAAGAGCTCCATTTTGGTCTCATCTGACCACAACACTTTCACCTAGTTGTCCTCTGAATCATTCAGATGTTCATTGGCAAACTTAAGACGGGCATGTATATGTGCTTTCTTGAGCAGGGGGACCTTGCGGGCACTGCAGGATTTCAGTCCTTCACGGCGTAGTGTGTTACCAATTGTTTTCTTGGTGACTATGGTCCCAGCTGCCTTGAGATCATTGACAAGATCCTCCCGTGTAGTTCTGGGCTGATTCCTCACCATTCTCATGATCATTGCAACTCCACGAGGTGAGATCTTGCATGGAGCCCCAGGCCGAGGGAGATTGACAGTTCTTTTGTGTTTCTTCCATTTGCGAATAATCACACCAAAGGTTGTCACCTTCTCACCAAGCTGCTTGGCGATGGTCTTGTAGCCCATTCCAGCCTTGTGACGGTCTACAATCTTGTCCCTGACATCCTTGGAGAGCTCTTTGGTCTTGGCCATGGTGGAGAGTTTGGAATCTGATTGATTGATTGCTTCTGTGGACAGGTGTCTTTTATACAGGTAACAAACTGAGATTAGGAGCACTCCCTTTAAGAGTGTGCTCCTAATCTCAGCTCGTTACCTGTATAAAAGACACCTGGGAGCCAGAAATCTTTCTGATTGAGAGGGGATCAAATACTTTTTTCCCTCAATGTATATAAAAGTACATGGTGCAAGTGATGTCGATTGAGATTCTGTGCAGATTATTATAGCGATTGAGATTCTGTGCAGATTATTATAGCGATTGAGATTCTGTGCAGATTATTATAGTGATTGAGATTCTGTGCAGATTATTATAGTGATTGTGAAGATCTCGACAGACCTGCGACATTCACATGCTATCTTGAACATGCACGCGTTCTACAATTACAGAAGAAGACATTTGTTACAGTAACCTCAAAATGTGGCCAGGGACGTGTTACTCATTTTAAAGTTGAATAAATACTGTTGGATTTGATTTGAGCCGTTTTAATCTTTAATTAGACTAGCAGTAGTAGTTATTGTGATATGGGTTACATGGGATGGTCTAAGTGCATTGTATTTGTAGCAGTAGACGTTATTGTGTTATGGGTTAGACGGGATGGTCTTTGTGAATTGTATTTGGGCGGAGGGAAATGGGGCCTGTCTCTGAGGGCAATAATGATTCCATGAGGGGAAGGGGCCTGTCTCTGAGGGCAAGAATGATTCCATTAGGGGAAGGGGCCTGTCTCTGAGGGCAATAATGATTCCATGGGGGGAAGGGGCCTGTCTCTGAGGGCAAGAATGACTCCATGAGGGGAAGGGGCCTGTCTCTGAGGGCAAGAATGACTCCATGAGGGAAGGGGCCTGTCTCTGAGGGCAAGAATGATTCCATGAGGGGAAGGGGCCTGTCTCTGAGGGCAAGAATGACTCCATGAGGGGAAGGGGCCTGTCTCTGAGGGCAAGAATGATTCCATGAGGGGAAGGGGCCTGTCTCTGAGGACAATAATGATTCCATAAGGGGAAGGGGCCTGTCTCTGAGGGCAAGAATGATTCCATGAGGGGAAGGGGCCTGTCTCTGAGGGCAAGAATGATTCCATGAGAAGAAGGGGGCCTGTCTCTGAGGGCAAGAATGACTCCATGAGGGGGGGACTAGTCGTACGGTATAAATATGCTTGTGACCAGTATGGTGCTGTTTGTAGCAGCAACAACCAGTGTGGTGAATAAATTATGTTTGAATATTTCTCGTAGTACATCTGGATTATTGTACCAGACATTAGAACCTATCAATACTGTTACATTAGTTTGTAAGATAGCCTTAACTTTCGGGTATTCACTGTCTTACAAAGGTATCAACGCAACCAAATATCAACATTTAAAGGAGATGTACTGTATCTACTGCTTGGATAGTTCCATCTGAGCCACTGGCTTAATCCTATTATTTAACTTGCGATGGAGACCTGAATCCAACATATAATTTGTTAACTGGTTGACCAGGTAATAGGCTATTTACAGTATTGCAAAAGTGATATTGAATTGTATTTGGTTGTCAACCCAACCAAATATCAACATTTGAAGGATGTGTACCCTTGGATAGTTCCGTCTGTGCCAGTGAGTTTGGCTTTAATATAATTTTGTCTAGATTTTTTTCCATTTCAACCAAAAATCTAAGTTATTTAATAAGACCAAATTAAACAAAATATATCTTTAAATGTACTTTAAACACAATTTGATTTGATTGAATCATATTATTTCACTTCGATTTTTGGTTGAAATGGAGACGTGAATCCAACATATTCATTATTAACTTAAAGCTTGAAACCCTAGGCCTATATGTATTGTCTATTTTCAGTTGAACCCTCTGTCGAATTTAAACAATAGATGACTTCCCAAATGCCTATAGGCCTATTTAGCATAATTGATGCTGTACAGTCTGATGTATACATTTAATTTGTTTAAACCATTTGGAATGACTGATAAAAACAGTGAATATGTTAAGTGGAGATTCCTCAACAGTCATTCTCAGGATCTGACGTTGTTTCAAAGGTACAAATTCAACATATTTTACGCAAGATGGTTGAAATTTCACCCTCAAAACAACAGTTTACATCGATGACTTTCAAAATCCAATGTATTTTCCACGTCATAAATACGTTGACAAATTAGGTTAAAACAACCTTGATTTAACCAGTTGGTGCCCACTGGGAAAATCCATAAACTACACACATCATTAAAAACATCTGTAATTTACTAAATGGTGCGAATGGCTGTAGCAACACTTTTCTAACAGGACCAATCAATGGAACAACAGAAGGCTTAACCGAAACAGACCGTCAAATCAATGAACTAACTATTAAATCAACACATTCTCAACTTGTATAGAACAAACACCATCAACAGCAAGAGAAGACCAAATGTCCCGACCTGGTATTATTCTGTATTTAAATCTGAGACACTGCGTTAAGTATGATGTGTTACATTTCATATGGTATGTATTTATTTGTTGATGTCCCTGACCCATTTCGTGTGATATGTTAAGAATTACATTTCGTATAATATGTTACAAATATGCAAAACTCATGATATGTTACGAACAATAGCTACAGTGAGGGGAAAAAAAGTATTTGATCCCCTGCTGATTTTGTACGTTTGCCCACTGACAAAGAAATTATCAGTCTATCATTTTAATGGTAGGTTTACAGCCTTATTCTAAAATTGATTCAATAGCCCCCCTCCATCATCAATCTACACACAATACCCTATAATGACTAAGCAAAAACTGGTTTTTAGACATTTTTGCAAAAGTATATAAAAAATATATATAAATACGTTATTTACATAGTAAGTATTCAGACCCTTTGCGATGAGACTCGAAATTGAGCATCCTGTTTCCATTGATCTTCCTTGAGATGTTTCTACAACTTCTTTAGAGTCCACTTGTGGTAAATTAAATTGATTGGACATGATTTGGAAAGGCAATCATGTAAGGTCCCATAGTTGACAGTGCATGTCAGAGCAAAAACCAAGCCATGAGATCGAAGGAATTGTCCGTAGAGCTCTGAGACAGGATTGTGTCGAGGCACAGATCTGGGGAAGGGTAACAAAACATGTCTGCAGCATTGAAGGTCTCCAAGAACACAGTGGCCTCCATCATTCTTAAATGGAAGAAGTTTGGAACCACCAACACTCTTCCTAGAGCTAGCCGCCCGGCCAAACTGAGGATTTGTGGGAGAAGGGCCATGGTCAGAGAAGTGACCGAGAACCCGATGGTCACTCTGACAGAGCTCCAGAGTTCCTCTGTGGAGACGCGTTCTGTCTCCTAGAGATGAACGTAATTTGGTGCGAAAAGTGCTAATCAATCTCAGAACAACAGCAAAGGGCCTTGTGAAGATGCTGGAGGAAACAGGTACAAAAGTATCTATATCCACAGTAAAACGAGTCCTATATCAACCTAACCTGAAAGTCCACTCAACAAGGAAGAAGCCACTGCTCCAAAACCGCCATAACAAAGCCAGACTACGGTTTGCAACTGCACAAAATCGTACTTTTTGGAGAAATGTCCTCTGGCCAGCTACACTTCACAAAATAGATGGCATTATGAGGGAGGAAAATTATGTGGCTATATTGAAGCAACATCTCAAGACATCAGTTAAAGCTTGGTCGCAAATGACCCCAAGCATACTTCCAAAGTTAGTTTATTTATTTTTCAAGCCAAGTATAAGACAGTTGTACTCCAGTCTAGTAGGTGGCGGTAACCCAACATATTGGATACCGACCACCGTTAAACCGAATAACAGCTCCCACTGTGCGGATATGGAAAGGGGGATTCCTGGTGCAGGTTAGCTGAGCGCTTTGACAGCCAGCTACATCGGAATAATATCACAACTATCGCTGAGAAGTATCGGATCACATTTTAATAGAAATACAACCTAGAAGTGGTGTCCGTGGCGGAAATAGGCTTGGTCTGCCACAGTCACCCCAGAGCTAGCTAGCTAGCTGGCTAACTGACGTCAGTCTGATTAACGACAACTAGCTACGTAGACAGATAAAAGGTACGTTTCTTCGTGTTAGCTAAACAACTAGTTACTTAAATATGTGTTTAGCTAAAGTCATGTCGTTGTGGCTGCCAGCTGCCACTGTTGTGCTAACTAGCTGACGTGATAGTCATGGCTAGCTAACTAGCCACATCATGTTTGTCTAGCTAACCTTCCCTAGCTATAGTCTTCATGACTGGTGAACCACTACCTAGTCCTAGGCCACATCATGCTGTTATAACTACCACAACAACAACAACACACATGGAAACTGGATATTGTTTTTACCACTGGTTAGAGGACAACCTGCAGTTGACAGTGGGCTATATTATTTTGTGTGTTGCATTTTGATATGGGGGGTCACCAATCACTCATATTGATTGTCACGTTGAAATCAATTGCACAAGAGGGGGTTGCATGTCCTGCTAAAACTAACACAGCGAAGAAGAAGTAGAGGGCTAGCCTGAAGAAGTTAGGCTGCCTGAACAGGCGTCTCTAGCCTGAAGAAGTTAGGCTGCCTGAACAGGCGTCTCTAGCCTGAAGAAGTTAGGCTGCCTGAACAGGCGTCTCTAGCCTGAAGAAGTTAGGCTGCCTGAACAGGCGTCTCTAGCCTGAAGAAGTTAGGGCTGCCTGAACAGGCGTCTCTAGCCTGAAGAAGTTAGGGCTGCCTGAACAGGCGTCTCTAGCCTGAAGAAGTTAGGCTGCCTGAACAGGCGTCTCTAGCCTGAAGAAGTTAGGCTGCCTGAACAGGCGTCTCTAGCCTGAAGAAGTTAGGCTGCCTGAACAGGCGTCTCTAGCCTGAAGAAGTTAGGCTGCCTGAACAGGCGTCTCTAGCCTGAAGAAGTTAGGCTGCCCGAACAGGCGTCTCTAGCCTGAAGAAGTTAGGCTGCCTGAACAGGCGTCTCTAGCCTGAAGAAGTTAGGCTGCCCGAACAGGCGTCTCTAGCCTGAAGAAGTTAGGCTGCCTGAACAGGCGTCTCTAGCCTGAAGAAGTTAGGCTGCCTGAACAGGCGTCTCTAGCCTGAAGAAGTTAGGCTGCCTGAACAGGCGTCTCTAGCCTGAAGAAGTTAGGCTGCCTGAACAGGCGTCTCTAGCCTGAAGAAGTTAGGCTGCCTGAACAGGCGTCTCTAGCCTGAAGAAGTTAGGCTGCCTGAACAGGCGTCTCTAGCCTGAACTGTTCAAATCAAATGTTATTTGTCACATACACATGGTTAGCAGATGTTAATGCGAGTGTCGCGAAATGCTTGATCGAGTTGTTGCTTGGTTTGGTGTCTCTAGCTCGAACAGTTCAGGAGTTACTGTTGAGTGGTTTGGTGTCTCTAGCTCGAACAGTTCAGGAGTTACTGTTGAGTGGTTTGGTGCCTCTAGCTCGAACAGTTCAGGAGTTACTGAGTTATTTTATGCTAATTTATAAAGAACCTTCAGAAAGTATTCATAGCCGTGACATAGTCCATTTTTTTGTTACAGCCCGAATAAAAAAATGAATATATTAAATAGACGTAATTCCGCATAATGACAAAGTGAAAACATGTTTTTAGACATATTTGCTAATTTTATTGAAAAATAAAATACAGAAATATTCAATTTACATAAGTATTCACACCCCTGAATCAATACTGTGTAAAGCACCTTTGGCAGCGATAACAGCTGAGTCTTTCTGGGTGTCTCTAACAGCTTTCAACACCTGGAGTGTGCAACATTTGCCAATCATTATGTTCCAAATTCTTCAAGTTCTGTCAAATTGGTGGTTGATCATTGCTAGACAACCATTTTCAGGTCTTGACATAGATTTTCACATAGATTAAAGTCAACTGTAACTTGGCCACTTAGGAACATTCAGTGTTCCTGCACACTTGCACACTGTCACTCCAACACACCCACCAAAACTCACTCATAATTTCTACACACAATCTTCATACAGTGCATTAGAAAAGTATTCAGAGCCCTTGACATTTTCCAGATTTTGTTACGTTACAGCCTTATTCTAAAATGGATTAAATACATTGTTTTCCTCATGAATCTACACACAATACCGCAAAATGACAAAGCCAAAAAAAGTTGTGTTGCCTCCGTGCTGTGTTGTCTTAGGTCTCTCTTTATGTAGTGTTGTTGTGTCTCTCTTGTCGTGATGTGTGTGTTGTCCTATATTTTATTCTTATTTAAAAAATTTAATTCCAGCCCCTGTCCCCGCAGGAAGCCTTTTGGTAGGCCGTCATTGTAAAATAAGAATTTGTTCTTAACTGACTTGCCTAGTTAAATAAAGGTATGAAAAAATATGTATTTCTGTTTTGTTTTTTTATTTGTTTTACCTGTTTTCGCATTTTGGGGTATTGTGATGTCATTATGGGGTATTGTGATGTCATTATGGGGTATTGTGATGTCATTATGGGGTACTGTGATGTCATTATGGGGTATTGTAATGGCATTATGGGGTATTGTGATGTCATTATGGGGTACTGTGATGTCATTATGGGGTATTGTGATGTCATTATGGGGTATTGTGATGTCATTATGGGGTACTGTGCTGTCATTATGGGGTACTGTGATGTCATTATGGGGTATTGTAATGGCATTATGGGGTATTGTGATGTCATTATGGGGTACTGTGATGTCATTATGGGGTACTGTAATGTCATTATGGGGTACTGTGTGTTGATTGCTGAGGATTATTTTAGAATAAGAAGGCTGTAACAAAATGTGGAAAAAGTCAAGGGGTCTGAATACTTTCCAAAGGCACTATATCTACCTCCATCACTCCAGGATCCCTGCACATTGGTAATATGGTACTGGTACTGACCCTGTATATAGTCACCTTACCCCTATACATATCTACCTCCATCACTCCAGTATCCCTGCACATTGTTAATATGGTACTGGTACTGACCCTGTATATAGTCACCTTACCCCTATACATATCTACCTCCATCACTCCAGGATCCCTGCACATTGTTAATATGGTACTGGTACTGACCCTGTATATAGTCACCTTACCCCTATACATATCTACCTCCATCACTCCAGGATCCCTGCACATTGTTAATATGGTACTGGAACAGACCCTGTATATAGTCACCTTACCCCTATACATATCTACCTCCATCACTCCAGTATCCCTGCACATTGTTAATATGGTACTGGTACTGACCCTGTATATAGTCACCTTACCCCTATACATATCTACCTCCATCACTCCAGGATCCCTGCACATTGGTAATATGGTACTGGTACTGACCCTGTATATAGTCACCTTACCCCTATACATATCTACCTCCATCACTCCAGTATCCCTGCACATTGGTAATATGGTACTATATTCAGTGCCTGTGTATAGCTACTGACCCTGTATATTTGGAGTCATTTAATGTTCTTATCACGTGAGGCTGTGGTTCACCTCCTAGATAGCAGGCATCACCAGGGGTATGTACCGTAGTTCTGATTGGTTCCAAGTTTAATAGTTCACAAATTTGCTTACTGCTAGTAGCTGATGATGTGTGTCCGTCTTCATGTATGATGCATCATTCTAACATGGTTCGCCAGCATGGTGCAGCCCCAGACAGACACCTGGGACATGGCTGGGGACGAGGGAGGCGGGGCTCTCCGGGTTCCACCTGAGCTGGCAGCCAATGAGGTGGTGACCAGACTACTGGGAGACAACCAGCAGCTTCGAGGTATGTCTCTCACACACCACTGGAATACTTTCTTTCATCCACTATGAGGCACAGATTGTGTGTGTGTGTGTGTGTGTGTGTGTGTGTGTGTGTGCAGAGGCGTTGCGGCGCAGCAACCAGGCCCTGCGTGAGCGCTGTGAGGAGATGGAGGAATGGCAGCGAAGGTCAAGGGAAGAGCGGGAGTTCCTCAGCTGTCGTTTCCAGGAGGCCCGGGCGCTAGTGGAGAGACTGGCCAGGGAGAACCACAGCCTCACCAGCCTGGCCAACCCCTCTAGCCCCTCCAACCCTGGAGCGAGCCAAGGCCTGCTGGTCAACGGCCCCAGTTTCAGCCAGGACTCCTGCCCCAACTCCACCAACTGCAGCTCCAACGGGGGTCCTGGGAGGAGAGGGGAGGAGGAGAAGAGCTCCGAGGCCAACGGAACCATGGCATCCTCACTGGTCAGTACAGAGGGAGGAATGGTTGGATTCAGAATACCTAGTAAATTATTGATGTTGAATTGAATTTAAGTAGTAAACAGGATACAGAATTGCTTTTTGAATGAAAGGAAATAGAATTTAAATCAGTGAAATTCATGTCTCTTTTTATAGTAGGCGTAATCTATACAAATATACATCAACGTTATATGCATGCATATAAAATATTGTTGAAACAATTCATTTTCAGGACAAACTCTTAAAATGAATGATCAAGGAACACAAATGTGAATATTCTAAGTTATTATATGTCATTAATCACTTACATTTTGTTCAATATGGGGAAAATACAACATTTCCCAGAATGCATTAGCTTAACCCTCAAATTTACCCTCAGGCCTTCAAAAAAAAAAAAAAGCCAAACAAATGAAATGGTTGGAAATACATTGAGAGTACAAAATATTAGGAACGCCTGCTCTTTCCATGAGACTGACCAGGTGAATCCAGGTGAAAGCTATGAGCTCTCATTGGTTTTTCACACTCAACAGTTTCCTGTGTGTATCAAGAATGGTCCACCACCCAAAGGACATTCAGCCAACTTGACACAACAGTGGGAAGCATTGGAGTCAACATGGACCAGCATCCCTGTGGAACGCTTTCGACACCTTGAGGAGTCCATGTCCCGATGAATTGAGGCTGTTCTGAGGGCAAAAGGTGGTGCAACTCAATAGTAGGAAGGTGTTCCTAATGTTTTGTACACTCAGTGTATATTGGTCTATTGTAACCACTAAGGTTAAGAGTATATGAACATTGTTTCTAGAGAAAAGTGATTGGTGGGTCGAGCGATGGATGGATTAGAGATTGAGCCCGACCCTGGTGGGTCGAGCGATGGATGGATTAGAGGTAGGAATCATCCATCCACGCATTATGCTGTATTTCCTGGTTGACAGGTGCCAGAGAGAGGGATGGAGAAGAAGAGAGCAGAGGAAAACGAACAGTTGATGCTACGCAGCTTGGTGAGAACCTGAGGGAGAAAGGGAGGGGGGTGTGTGTGTGTGTGTGAGTGAAACTCCATTAGCAGTCATGGCGGGGCTCAATCAAGCTCGTCATCTTGATGACTTTCTTATGTCAATCTCGCTGGCACCAAAACATATTTTTTAAAAGTGTTGATCGGGGACAGAATGCGGTCGGACCATCACATAATTGGCATGTACACTACATTTCAAAGGTTTTGGGTCACTTACAAATGTCCTTGTTTTTGAAAGAAAAGCTAATTGTTTTGTCAGTAAAAAAAATAAAAATAACATCAAATTGATCAGAAATACAGTGTAGACATTGTTAATGTTGTAAATTACTATTGTAGCTGGAAACGGCAGATTTTTTTAAACTTTATTTAATGGAATATCTACATAGGCGTACAGAGGCCCATTTATCAGCAACCATCACTCCTGTGTTCCAATGGCACGTTGTGTTAGCTAATCCAAGTTGATCATTTTAAAACCCTTTTTCAATTATGTTAGCACAGCTGAAAACTGTTGTGATTAAAGAAGCAATAAAACTGGCCTTCTTTAGACTAGTTGAGTATCTGGAGCATCAGCATTTGTGGGTTCGATTACAGGCTCAAAATGGCCAGAAACAAAGACCTTTCTTCTGAAACTCGTCAGTCTATTCTTGTTCTGAGAAATGAAGGCTATTCCATGCGAGAAATTGCCAAGAAACTGAAGATCTTGTACAACGCTGTGTAGTACTCCCTTCACAGAACAGCACAAACTGGCTCTAACCAGAATAGAAAGAGGAGTGGGAGGCCCCGGTGCACAACTGAGCAAGAGGACAAGTACATTAGAGTGTCTAGTTTGAGAAACAGACGCCTCACAAGTCCTCAACTGGCAGCTTCATTAAATAGTACCCGCAAAACACCAGTCTCAACGTCAACAGTGAAGAGGCGACTCCGGGATGCTGGCCTTCTAGGCAGAGTTCCTCTGTCCAGTGTCTGTGTTCTTTTGCCCATCTTAATCTTTTATTTTTATTGACCAGTCTGAGATATGGCTTTTTCTTTGCAACACTGCCTAGAAGGCCAGCATCCCGGAGTTAGTACATGTAGTGTAGTTAGTGTACTGTAGGGGGTGTAGTTTGTACTGCAGTTAAACTACATTAACTACACTACACACTGTAGTTAGTGTACTATAGTGTAGTTTGTGTAGTGTCTAGTTTAACTGCAGTACACAAACTACACTACACATTGTAGTGTACTGTGGGTAGTGTACTGTGGGTAGTGTACTGTGGGTAGTGTACTGTGGGTAGTGTAGGTAGTGTACTGTAGATAGTGTAGTCACTGTAGGTAGGTAGTGTGGTGTAGGTAGTGTACTTTAGTCACTGTAGGTAGTGTACTGTAGGTAGTGTAGGTAGTGTAGTGTAGTGTACTGTAGGTAGTGTAGTGTAGTGTACTGTAGGTAGTGTGGTGTACTGTAGGTAGTGTAGTGTACTGTAGGTAGTGTAGGTAGTGTAGTCACTGTAGGTAGGTAGTGTGGTGTAGGTAGTGTACTGTAGGCACTGTAGGTAGTGTACTGTAGGTAGTGTACTGTAGGTGGTGTAGGTAGTGTACTTTAGTCACTGTAGGTAGGTAGTGTGGTGTAGGTAGTGTACTGTAGGCACTGTAGGTAGTGTACTGTAGGTAGTGTACTGTAGGTGGTGTAGGTAGTGTACTTTAGTCACTGTAGGTAGGGTAGTGTAGTGTACTGTAGGTAGGTAGGTAGTGTACGGTAGGTAGGTAGTGTGGTGTAGGTAGGTAGTGTACGGTAGGTAGGTAGTGTACGGTAGGTAGGGTACTGTAGGTAGTGTGGTGTAGGTAGTGTACGGTAGGTAGTGTGGTGTACTGTAGGTAGGTAGTGTACGGTAGGTAGGGTACTGTAGGTAGTGTGGTGTACTGTAGGTAGGTAGTGTACGGTAGGTAGGGTACTGTAGGTAGTGTGGTGTAGGTAGTGTACGGTAGGTAGTGTGGTGTACTGTAGGTAGGTAGTGTACGGTAGGTAGGGTACTGTAGGTAGTGTGGTGTACTGTAGGTAGGTAGTGTACGGTAGGTAGGGTACTGTAGGTAGTGTGGTGTAGTGTACTGTAGGTAGGTAGTGTACTGTATGTAGTGTAGTTAGTGTATGGTAGTGTACTTAAACTACACTGTCAGTGGGTGTAGCGTCAGTGGGTGTAGCGTCAGTGGGTGTAGCGTCAGTGGGTGTAGCGTACTGTAGTTGGTGTTCTGTATTGGTCCGCAAAGCTTCTATTGAATATACTGTCTCCATCCCCCTTCCTCTCTCTCTCTGAAGCCCTCAGAAGGAGGGAACGAGTTTCTCCAGCTGCTGAAGAGCCACAAAGAGAAGCTGGAAGAAGGGATGAGAGATCTGAGGAGGAGGAATGAAGAGCTGGAGAAAGAGACGGAGGAGGGAAAGCGGGAGAGAGACTGCCTTCGTCTCTCAGTTGAGCAACTCGGAACCAAGCTGGTTCAGGCGCAGGTAGTGTGTTTGTGGTGTTAGGGTCATTCTGTGTAAAAAATCAACAATAGAAGGTAGGTCCTCCCGAGTGCAGAGGGACGCCACTACAACCTGGTTCGATTCCAGATTGTGACCGGGAGATCCCAAGGGACGTGCACAATTGGCCCAGCATCGTCCGAGTTAGGGGGAGGGCAGGGTCGGCAGGGGATTCCTAGTCTCAGCGCTCTGTAGCGACTCCTTGTGGCGGGCGCCTTCAAGCTGACTTCACGTCGAACGGCGTTCCCTCCGACCCATTGGTTTGTCCCGACTCCTGGGTTAGAGAGCAGTGTGGTTTGGCGGAGCATGTTTCGGAGGACGTATGTCCCAACCTTCGCCTCTCCTGAGCCCTCTGTCTGCTCGGCAACTCCCCAATGTGGTAACTACGCTGGATACCACTAAATGAAACGATGGGCTGAAATGTGTATAGGAATATTCAAATGGAAGGTTAAGGCATGCCTGTGTTCCTTAGAGCTGTGGTGTTGCCGAGGAAACGGTTCAGCATTCCGATGCCCTGCCCCCATCTGACAGGTATGACATCATTTCCTCATCACTTCCTGCAACGTGTGTGTGTGTGTGTGTGTGTGTGTGTGCTGATGTTTCTTCCTCCTGTTTCCTCAGCTCCCACCTGGCCAAACTCACAGAGCAGCTACAAGCCACACAGTGCAGGTAAGAACTGTCTAGTGTGTCTCTATTTTGCCTTGTAGTACTAAATACCTGCAACTGTGTGTGTGTGTTTATGTGTGTGTATATGTGTCTTTGGTGTGTGTGTGTGTGTGTGTGTGTGTAGGTACAGAGAGCTGCAGGAGAAGTTAGATTCCCTCCAGAAGAGTTCAGCTCAGAGAGACAGAACTGAAGTGCTGCTTAAACAGAAGGACAAGGACTGTGCCCAGGTACACACTACACTACACTCACTACACACACACCGCCCTATCCACAAACACTCACTACACTGCACTCACAACACACACACACACTCACCACACTGTGACGCCGGGTGGGGGGCTGCCGTTTTACACGCTCCTAACCAACTGTGCTATTCTGTTTGTTTTGTCGCATTGTTTGTTACTTTTTAAACTTATTTTGTACATAATGTTGCTGCTACCGTCTCCGCTGACCGAACTTCAGGACATCAGGGAGTGGGTAACCTGCCTCTACCATCCGTTCTATTGGCCGTGCAATCATTGGAGAATAAACTGGATGAGCTCCGTTCGAGACTATCCTACCAACGGGACATTAAAAACTGTAATCTCTTATGTTTCACCGAGTCGACATGGATAACATACAGCTGCCTCTGGCAATACGAGGGGTGGTGGTCTGTGTCTGTTTGTCAATAACAGCTGGTGCATGAAATCTAATACTAAGGAAGTCTCGAGGTTCTGCTCGCCTGAGGTAAAGTACCTCATGATAAGCTGTAGACCACACTATTTACCAAGAGAGTTCTCATCTATATTATTCATAGCTGTCTATTTACCACCACAGACCGATGCTGGTACTAAGACCACACTCAATGAGCTGTATACGGCCATAAGCAAACAAGAAAATGCTCATGCAGAGGTGGCGCTCCTAGTGGCCAGGGACTTAAATGCAGAGAAACTTAAATCTGTTTTACCTCATTTCTACCAGCATGTCACATGTGCAACCAGAGACGTGTACAAAGCTCTCCCTCACCCTCCATTTGGCAAATCTGACCAAAATTCTATTCTTCTGATTCCTGCTTACAAGCAAACACTAAAGCAGGAAGTACCAGTGACTGGCTCAATACGGAAGTGGTCAGATGACGCAGATGCTAAGCCTCAGGACTGTTTTGCTAGCACAGACTGGAACATGTTCCGGGATTCATCCGATGGCATTGAGGAGTATACCACACCAGTCATCAATAAGTGCATCAATGACGACGTACGTACCCCAACCAGAAGCCATGGATTACAGGCAACATCCGCACTGAGCTAAAGGGTAGAGCTGCAGCTTTCAAGGAGCGGGACACTAATCCGAACGCTTATAAGAAAACCCCACTACGCCCTCAGACCAACAAACAGGCAAAGCGTCAATACAAGACTAAGATTGAATCGTACTTCACCGGCTCCGACGCTCGTTGGATGTGGCTGGGCTTGCAAACTATTACGGACTACAAAGTGAAGCCCAGCCGCGAGCTGCCCTGTGACATGAGCCTACCAGACGAGCTAAATCACTTCTATGCTCGCTTCGAGGCAAGCAACACTGAAACATGCATGAGAGCATCCGCTGTTCCGGACGACTGTGTGATCACGCTCTCCGCAGCCAATGTAAGACCTTTAAACAGGTCAACGTTCACAAGGCCCGCTGGGCCAGACGGATTACCAGGATGTGTACTCGGAGCCTGCGCTGACCAACTGGCAAGTGTCTTTACTGACATTTTCAACCTGTCCCTGTCTGAATCTGTAATACCAACATGTTTCAAGCAGACCACCATAGTCCCTGTGCCCAAGAACCCTAAGGTAACCTGCCCTAAATGACTACCGACCCGTAGCACTTTGAAAGGCTGGTCACATGACTAACCTGTGCCCCCGCACATTGACTCTGTACCGGTACCCCCTGTATATAGCCTCCACATTGACTCTGTACCGGTACCCCCTGTATATAGCCTCCACATTGACTCTGTACCGGTACCCCCTGTATATAGCCTCCACATTGACTCTGTACCGGTACCCCCTGTATATAGCCTCCACATTGACTCTGTACCGGTACCCCTGTATATAGCCTCCACATTGACTCTGTACCGGTACCCCTGTATATAGCCTCCACATTGACTCTGTACCGGTACCCTCTGTATATAGTCTCCACATTGACTCAGTACAGTACCCCCTGTATATAGCCTCCACATTGACTCTGTACCGTACCCTGTATATAGCCTCCACATTGACTCTGTACCGGTACCCTCTGTATATAGCCTCCACATTGACTCTGTACCGGTACCCCTGTATATAGCCTCCACATTGACTCTGTACAGTACCCTGTATATAGCCTCCACATTGACTCTGTACCGGTACCCCTGTATATAGTCTCCACATTGACTCTGTACTGTACCCCCTGTATATAGTCTCCACATTGACTCTGTACCAGTACCCTCTGTATATAGCCTCCACATTGACTCTGTACCGGTACCCCCTGTATATAGTCTCCACATTGACTCTGTACCGGTACCCCCTGTATATAGCCTCCACATTGACTCTGTACCGGTACCCTCTGTATATAGCCTCCACATTGACTCTGTACCAGTACCCCCTGTATATAGTCTCCACATTGACTCTGTACCGGTACCCCCTGTATATAGCCTCCACATTGACTCTGTACCGGTACCCCTGTATATAGCCTCCACATTGACTCTGTACCGGTACCCCTGTATATAGCCTCCACATTGACTCTGTACCGTAACACCCTGTATATAGCCTCCACATTGACTCTGTACCGTACCCCCTGTATATAGTCTCCACATTGACTCTGTACCGGTACCCCCTGTATATAGCCTCCACATTGACTCTGTACCGGTACCCCCTGTATATAGCCTCCACATTGACTCTGTACCGGTACCCCCTGTATATAGCCTCCACATTGACTCTGTACCGGTACCCCCTGTATATAGCCTCCACATTGACTCTGTACCGGTACCCCTGTATATAGTCTCCACATTGACTCTGTACCGGTACCCTGTATATAGCCTCCACATTGACTCTGTACTGGTACTCCCTGTATATAGTCTCCACATTGACTCTGTACCGGTACCCCCTGTATATAGCCTCCACATTGACTCTGTACCGGTACCCCCTGTATATAGTCTTGTTAGTTATTTTATTGTTACTTAATTTTTTACTTTAGTTTATTTAGTAAATATTTTCTCAACTCTTATTTTACTTAACTGCATTGTTGGTTAAGGGCCTGTAAATCAGCATTTCACTGTGAGGTCTACACCTGTTGTATTCAGCATTTCACTGTAAGGTCTACACCTGTTGTATTCAGCATTTCACTGTAAGGTCTACACCTGTTGTATTCAGCATTACACTGTAAGGTCTACACCTGTTGTATTCAGCATTTCACTGTAAGGTCTACACCTGTTGTATTCAGCATTACACTGTAAGGTCTACACCTGTTGTATTCAGCATTACACTGTAAGGTCTACACCTGTTGTATTCAGCATTACACTGTAAGGTCTACACCTGTTGTATTCAGCATTACACTGTAAGGTCTACACCTGTTGTATTCAGCATTTCACTGTAAGGTCTACACCTGTTGTATTCGGCATGTCACTGTAAGGTCTACACCTGTTGTATTCGGCATTTCACTGTAAGGTCTACACCTGTTGTATTCGGCATTTCACTGTAAGGTCTACACCTGTTGTATTCGGCATGTCACTGTGAGGTCTACACCTGTTGTATTCGGCATGTCACTGTAAGGTCTACACCTGTTGTATTCAGC
Source organism: Brachymystax lenok tsinlingensis (assembly GCA_030435695.1). NCBI lineage: Eukaryota > Metazoa > Chordata > Actinopteri > Salmoniformes > Salmonidae > Brachymystax > Brachymystax lenok. The sequence goes on from CM059802.1 coordinate 140,110, forward strand.
ATTACACTGTAAGGTCTACACCTGTTGTATTCGGCATGTCACTGTGAGGTCTACACCTGTTGTATTCGGCATTTCACTGTAAGGTCTACACCTGTTGTATTCGGCATGTCACTGTGAGGTCTACACCTGTTGTATTCGGCATGTCACTGTGAGGTCTACACCTGTTGTATTCGGCATGTCACTGTGAGGTCTACACCTGTTGTATTCGGCATGTCACTGTGAGGTCTACACCTGTTGTATTCGGCATTTCACTGTGAGGTCTACACCTGTTGTATTCGGCATGTCACTGTGAGGTCTACACCTGTTGTATTCGGCATGTCACTGTGAGGTCTACACCTGTTGTATTCGGCATGTCACTGTGAGGTCTACACCTGTTGTATTCGGCATTTCACTGTAAGGTCTACACCTGTTGTATTCAGCATTTCACTGTAAGGTCTACACCTGTTGTATTCAGCATTACACTGTGAGGTCTACACCTGTGGTATTCAGCATTACACTGTGAGGTCTACACCTGTTGTATTCAGCATTACACTGTGAGGTCTACACCTGTTGTATTCAGCATTACACTGTGAGGTCTACACCTGTTGTATTCAGCATTACACTGTGAGGTCTACACCTGTTGTATACAGCATTTCACTGTGAGGTCTACACTTGTTGTATTCGGCGCACGTGATTTTTAACACTCACCACTCTGCACTCACAACGCATTCTGTCCCTAACACTCAGTCCTACTGCATGACATTTTCTGAGTAACATCTCTGTCTGTCCTGTCTCTGTCCTGTCTGTCTGTGCCCGCGCGTGCGCTGTGTCTATGGTGTTTGTTTAGCTGGCTAAGGACGGCGAGGCGCTGAAGGCCCAGGTGACGTCTCTTCTGGGTGAGCTGAGAGAGAGACAGAGCTGTTTGGACCAGAGCCAGCAGGACCGCAACATACTGGACGACAAGTATGACAACGTGTTTGTGTGTTAACTCTCAGCAAATTGCCTTGGCTTCAGCCATCTCCGTGAGCTCACACCTTGTAGCATGCAGACAACCCAGGTCCCCAACCCCTACTGCCACCATGGACTGTAAACTAGGTTCAGGACTGTTACTGCCACCATGGACTGTAAACTAGGTTCAGGACTGTTACTGCCACCATGGACTATAAACTAGGTTCAGGACTGTTACTGCCACCATGGACTGTAAACTAGGTTCAGGACTGTTACTGCCACCATGGACTGTAAACTAGGTTCAGGACTGTTACTGCCACCATGGACTGTAAACTAGGTTCAGGACTGTTGCTGCCACCATGGACTGTAAACTAGGTTCAGGACTGTTGCTGCCACCATGGACTGTAAACCAGGTTCAGGACTGTTGCTGCCACCATGGACTGTAAACTAGGTTCAGGACTGTTGCTGCCACCATGGACTGTAAACTAGGTTCAGGACTGTTGCTGCCACCATGGACTGTAAACTAGGTTCAGGACTGTTGCTGCCACCATGGACTGTAAACTAGGTTCAGGACTGTTGCTGCCACCATGGACTGTAAACTAAGTTCAGGACTGTTGCTGCCACCATGGACTGTAAACTAGGTTCAGGACTGTTGCTGCCACCATGGACTGTAAACTAGGTTCAGGACTGTTACTGCCACCATGGACTGTAAACTAGGTTCAGGACTGTTGCTGCCACCATGGACTGTAAACTAGGTTCAGGACTGTTGCTGCCACCATGGACTGTAAACTAGGTTCAGGACTGTTGCTGCCACCATGGACTGTAAACTAGGTTCAGGACTGTTGCTGCCACCATGGACTGTAAGCTAGGTTCAGGACTGTTACTGCCACCATGGACTGTAAACTAGGTTCAGGACTGTTACTGCCACCATGGACTGTAATGGAGGTTTTGTACGGCCGTTAAGTTAGGAAGAATGCGGTGGTCTGGCAGGATGAAACACATTAAGAACACATCAATAAAGGCACATCAATAAAGGTGCCCTTCACAAGTGTTTGGGTTTATAATATAACGTGTGTGTGTGTGTGTGTGTGTGTGTGTGCGTGCACAGGCTGAGCAGTACTCGGGAGGCGTTGGCAGCATCAGAGAGAGAGATGGAACAACAGAGGAAGCAGCACTCTGTGACGGTAGACAAACTACTGCTGCAGACACACAACCTGGAGACTGCCCTGAAGACTGACCGCCTGGTTATTACTGAAGAGAGGTACACACAACCTGGAGACTTCCCATTACTGAGGGTCGTCACCATACCATATTATCACCATACTGAGGGACCATACCATATTACCACCATACTGAAGGACCATACTATATTATCACCATACTGAGGGACCATACCATATTCTCACCATACCATATTAACACCATACTGAGGGACCATACCATATTATCACCATACTGAGGGACCATACCATATTACCACCATACTGAGGGACCATACCATATTATCACCATACTGAGGGACCATACCATACTGAGGGACCATACCATACCATATTATCACCATACTGAGGGACCATACCATATTATCACCATACTGAGGGACCTCACCATACCATATTATCACCATACTGAGGGACCATACCATATTATCACCATACTGAGGGACCATACCATATTATCACCATACTGAGGGACCATACCATATTATCACCATACTGAGGGACCATACCATATCATCACCATACTGAGGGACCATACCATACCATATTATCACCATACTGAGGGACCATACCATATTATCACCATACTGAGGGACCATACCATATTATCACCATACTGAGGGACCATACCATATTATCACCATACTGAGGGACCATACCATACCATATTATCACCATACTGAGGGACCTCACTATATTATCACCATACTGAGGGACCATACCATATTATCACCATACTGAGGGACCTCACCATACCATATTATCACCATACTGAGGGACCTCACCATACCATATCATCACCATACTGAGGGACCATACCATATTATCACCATACTGAGGGACCTCACCATACAATATTATCACCATACTGAGGGACCTCACCATACCATATTATCACCATACTGAGGGACCATACCATACCATATTATCACCATACTGAGGGACCTCACCATACAATATTATCACCATACTGAGGGACCTCACCATACCATATTATCACCATACTGAGGGACCATACCATACCATATTATCACCATACTGAGGGACCTCACCATACCATATTATCACCATACTGAGGGACCTCACCATACCATATTATCACCATACTGAGGGACCATACCATATTATCACCATACTGAGGGACCACACCATACCATATTATCACCATACTGAGGGACCACACCATACCATATTATCACCATACTGAGGGACCATACCATATTACCACCATACTGAGGGACCATACCATATTACCACCATACTGAGGGACCATACCATATTACCACCATACTGAGGGACCATACCATATTATCACCATACTGAGGGACCATACCATATTATCACCATACTGAGGGACCATACCATATTATCACCATACTGAGGGACCATACCATACCATATTATCACCATACTGAGGGACCATACCATACCATATTATCACCATACTGAGGGACCATACCATATTATCACCATACTGAGGGACCTCACCATACCATATTATCACCATACTGAGGGACCATACCATATTATCACCATACTGAGATACCATACCATATTATCACCATACTGAGGGACCTCACCATACTGAGGGACCTCACCATACCATATTATCACCATACTGAGGGACCTCACCATACCATATTATCACCATACTGAGGGACCTCACCATACCATATTTTCACCATACTGAGGGACCTCACCATACCATATTACCACCATACTAAGGGACCATACCATATTATCACCATACTGAGGGACCATACCATATTATCACCATACTGAGGGACCATACCATATTATCACCATACTGAGGGACCATACCATATTATCACCATACTGAGGGACCATACCATACCATATTATCACCATACTGAGGGACCTCACCATATTATCACCATACTGAGGGACCATACCATATTATCACCATACTGAGGGACCATACCATATTATCACCATACTGAGGGACCATACCATACCATATTATCACCATACTGAGGGACCATACCATACCATATTATCACCATACTGAGGGACCATACCATACCATATTATCACCATACTGAGGGACCATACCATATTATCACCATACTGAGGGACCATACCATATCATCACCATACTGAGGGACCTCACCATACCATATTATCACCATACTGAGGGACCTCACCATACCATATTATCACCATACTGAGGGACCTCACCATACCATATCATCACCATACTGAGGGACCTCACCATACCATATCATCACCATACTGAGGGACCATACCATATCATCACCATACTGAGGGACCTCACCATACCATATCATCACCATACTGAGGGACCTCACCATACCATATCATCACCATACTGAGGGACCATACCATATCATCACCATACTGAGGGACCTCACCATACCATATTATCACCATACTGAGGGACCTCACCATACCATATTATCACCATACTGAGGGACCTCACCATACCATATTATCACCATACTGAGGGACCATACCATATTATCACCATACTGAGGGACCATACCATATTATCACCATACTGAGGGACCATACCATACCATATTATCACCATACTGAGGGACTATACCATACCATATTATCACCATACTGAGGGACCATACCATACCATATTATCACCATACTGAGGGACCTCACCATACCATATCATCACCATACTGAGGGACCATACCATATTATCACCATACTGAGGGACCATACCATACCATATTATCACCATACTGAGGGACCATACCATACCATATTATCACCATACTGAGGGACCTCCCCATACCATATTATCACCATACTGAGGGACCTCACCATACCATATTACCACCATACTGAGGGACCATACCATATCAACACCATACTGAGGGACCTCACCATACCATATCATCACCATACTGAGGACCTCACCATACCATATTATCACCATACTGAGGGACCTCACCATACCATATTATCACCATACTGAGGACCATACCATACTGAGGGACCTCACCATACCATACTATCACCATACTGAGGACCATACCATATTATCACCATACTGAGGGACCTCACCATACCATATTATCACCATACTGAGGGACCTCACTATATTATCACCATACTGAGGGACCTCACCATACCATATTATCAACATACTGAGGGACCATACCATATTATCACCATACTGAGGGACCTCCCCATACCATATTATCACCATACTGAGGGACCTCCCCATACCATATTATCACCATACTGAGGGACCATACCATACCATATTATCACCATACTGAGGGACCATACCATACCATATTATCACCATACTGAGGGACCATACCATACCATATTATCACCATACTGAGGGACCTCACCATACCATATCATCACCATACTGAGGACCTCACCATACCATATTATCACCATACTGAGGGACCATACCATACCATATTATCACCATACTGAGGGACCATACCATATTATCACCATACTGAGGGACCTCCATACCATATTATCACCATACTGAGGGACCTCACCATACCATATTATCACCATACTGAGGGACCATACCATACCATATTATCACCATACTGAGGGACCATACCATACCATATTATCACCATACTGAGGGACCATACCATACCATATTATCACCATACTGAGGGACCTCACCATACCATATTATCACCATACTGAGGGACCATACCATATTATCACCATACTGAGGGACCATACCATATTATCACCATACTGAGGGACTATACCATACCATATTATCACCATACTGAGGGACCATACCATACCATATTATCACCATACTGAGGGAACCATACCATATTATCACCATACTGAGGGACCATACCATATTATCACCATACTGAGGACCTCATACCATACCATATTATCACCATACTGAGGGACCTCACCATACCATATTATCACCATACTGAGGGACCTCACCATACCATATTATCACCATACTGAGGACCATACCATATTATCACCATACTGAGGGACCATACCATATTATCACCATACTGAGGGACCATACCATATTATCACCATACTGAGGGACCATACCATATTATCACCATACTGAGGGACCATACCATATTATCACCATACTGAGGGACCATACCATACCATATTATCACCATACTGAGGGACCTCACCATACCATATTATCACCATACTGAGGGACCATACCATACCATTATCACCATACTGAGGGACCTACCATACCATATTATCACCATACTGAGGGACCATACCATACCATATTATCACCATACTGAGGGACCATACCATACCATATTATCACTCATACTGAGGGACCTCACCATACCATATTATCACCATACTGAGGGACCTACCATATACTACATACCATACCATATTATCACCATACTGAGGGACCTCACCATACCATATTATCACCATACTGAGGGACCTCACCATACCATATTATCACCATACTGAGGGACCATACCATACCATATTATCACCATACTGAGGGACCTCACCATACCATATTATCACCATACTGAGGGACCTCACCATACCATATTATCACCATACTGAGGACCATACCATATTATCACCATACTGAGGGACCATACCATATTATCACCATACTGAGGGACCATACCTATTATCACCATACTGAGGGACCTCACCATACCATATTATCACCATACTGAGGGACCATACCATATTATCACCATACTGAGGGACCATACCATATTATCACCATACTGAGGGACCATACCATATTATCACCATACTGAGGGACCATACCATATTATCACCATACTGAGGGACCTCACCATACCATATTATCACCATACTGAGGGACCATACCATAACATATTATCACCATACTGAGGGACCTCACCATACCATATTATCACCATACTGAGGGACCTCACCATACCATATTATCACCATACTGAGGGACCTCACCATACCATATCATCACCATACTGAGGGACCTCACCATACCATATTATCACCATACTGAGGGACCTCACCATACCATATTATCACCATACTGAGGGACCTCACCATACCATACCATCACCATACTGAGGGACCACCATACCATATTATCACCATACTGAGGGACCATACCATATTATCACCATACTGAGGGACCTCACCATACCATATTATCAACATACTGAGGACCATACCATATTATCACCATACTGAGGGACCATACTGAGGGACCATACCATACCATATTATCACCATACTGAGGGACCATACCATATTATCACCATACTGAGGGACCTCACCATACCATATTATCACCATACTGAGGGACCATACCATATTATCACCATACTGAGGGACCTCCCCATACCATATTATCACCATACTGAGGGACTATACCATACCATATTATCACCATACTGAGGGACCATACCATACCATATTATCACCATACTGAGGGACCTCACCATACCATATCATCACCATACTGAGGGACCATACCATATTATCACCATACTGAGGGACCATACCATATTATCACCATACTGAGGGACCATACCATACCATATTATCACCATACTGAGGGACCTCCCCATACCATATCATCACCATACTGAGGGACCATACCATATTATCACCATACTGAGGACCATACCATATTATCACCATACTGAGGGACCATACCATACCATATTATCACCATACTGAGGACCTCCCCATACCATATTATCACCATACTGAGGGACCTCACCATACCATATTACCACCATACTGAGGGACCATACCATATCAACACCATACTGAGGGACCTCACCATACCATATCATCACCATACTGAGGGACCTCACCATACCATATTATCACCATACTGAGGGATCTCACCATACCATATTATCACCATACTGAGGGACCATACCATACTGAGGGACCTCACCATACCATATCACCATACTGAGGGACCATACCATATTATCACCATACTGAGGGACCTCACCATACCATATTATCACCATACTGAGGGACCTCACTATATTATCACCATACTGAGGGACCTCACCATACCATATTATCAACATACTGAGGGACCATACCATATTATCACCATACTGAGGGACCTCCCCATACCATATTATCACCATACTGAGGGACCTCCCCATACCATATTATCACCATACTGAGGGACCATACCATACCATATTATCACCATACTGAGGGACCATACCATACCATATTATCACCATACTGAGGGACCATACCATACCATATTATCACCATACTGAGGGACCTCACCATACCATATCATCACCATACTGAGGGACCTCACCATACCATATTATCACCATACTGAGGGACCATACCATACCATATTACCACCATACTGAGGGAACATACCATATTATCACCATACTGAGGGACTATACCATACCATATTATCACCATACTGAGGGACCTCACCATACCATATTATCACCATACTGAGGGACCATACCATACCATATTATCACCATACTGAGGGACCATACCATATTATCACCATACTGAGGGACCATACCATATTATCACCATACTGAGGGACCATACCTTATTATCACCATACTGAGGGACCTCACCATACCATATTATCACCATACTGAGGGACCATACCATAACATATTATCACCATACTGAGGGACCTCACCATACCATATTATTACCATACTGAGGGACCATACCATATTATCACCATACTGAGGGACCTCACCATACCATATCATCACCATACTGGGGGACCTCACCATACCATATTATCACCATACTGAGGGACCTCACCATACCATATTATCACCATACTGAGGGACCTCACCATACCATACCATCACCATACTGAGGGACCATACCATACCATATTATCACCATACTGAGGGACCATACCATATTATCACCATACTGAGGGACCTCACCATACCATATTATCAACATACTGAGGGACCATACCATATTATCACCATACTGAGGGACCTCCCCATACCATATTATCACCATACTGAGGGACCTCCCCATACCATATTATCACCATACTGAGGGACCATACCATACCATATTATCACCATACTGAGGGACCATACCATACCATATTATCACCATACTGAGGGACCATACCATACCATATTATCACCATACTGAGGGACCTCACCATACCATATCATCACCATACTGAGGGACCTCACCATACCATATTATCACCATACTGAGGGACCATACCATACCATATTACCACCATACTGAGGGACCATACCATATTATCACCATACTGAGGGACTATACCATACCATATTATCACCATACTGAGGGACCTCACCATACCATATTATCACCATACTGAGGGACCATACCATACCATATTATCACCATACTGAGGGACCATACCATATTATCACCATACTGAGGGACCTCACCATACCATATTATCACCATACTGAGGGACCATACCATATTATCACCATACTGAGGGACCATACCTTATTATCACCATACTGAGGGACCTCACCATACCATATTATCACCATACTGAGGGACCATACCATATTATCACCATACTGAGGGACCATACCATACCATATTATCACCATACTGAGGGACTATACCATACCATATTATCACCATACTGAGGGACCATACCATACCATATTATCACCATACTGAGGGACCTCACCATACCATATCATCACCATACTGAGGGACCATACCATATTATCACCATACTGAGGGACCATACCATACCATATTATCACCATACTGAGGGACCATACCATACCATATTATCACCATACTGAGGGACCTCCCCATACCATATTATCACCATACTGAGGGACCTCACCATACCATATTACCACCATACTGAGGGACCATACCATATCAACACCATACTGAGGGACCTCACCATACCATATCATCACCATACTGAGGGACCTCACCATACCATATTATCACCATACTGAGGGATCTCACCATACCATATTATCACCATACTGAGGGACCATACCATACTGAGGGACCTCACCATACCATATCACCATACTGAGGGACCATACCATATTATCACCATACTGAGGGACCTCACCATACCATATTATCACCATACTGAGGGACCTCACTATATTATCACCATACTGAGGGACCTCACCATACCATAATATCAACATACTGAGGGACCATACCATATTATCACCATACTGAGGGACCTCCCCATACCATATTATCACCATACTGAGGGACCTCCCCATACCATATTATCACCATACTGAGGGACCATACCATACCATATTATCACCATACTGAGGGACCATACCATACCATATTATCACCATACTGAGGGACCATACCATACCATATTATCACCATACTGAGGGACCTCACCATACCATATCATCACCATACTGAGGGACCTCACCATACCATATCATCACCATACTGAGGGACCATACCATATTATCACCATACTGAGGGACTATACCATACCATATTATCACCATACTGAGGTACCTCACCATACCATATTATCACCATACTGAGGGACCATACCATATTATCACCATACTGAGGGACTATATCATACCATATTATCACCATACTGAGGGACCTCACCATACCATATTATCACCATACTGAGGGACCATACCATACCATATTATCACCATACTGAGGGACCATACCATACCATATTATCACCATACTGAGGGACCATACCATATTATCACCATACTGAGGGACCTCACCATACCATATTATCACCATACTGAGGGACCATACCATATTATCACCATACTGAGGGACCATACCTTATTATCACCATACTGAGGGACCTCACCATACTATATTATCACCATACTGAGGGACCATACCATAACATATTATCACCATACTGAGGGACCTCACCATACCATATTATTACCATACTGAGGGACCATACCATATTATCACCATACTGAGGGACCTCACCATACCATATCATCACCATACTGGGGGACCTCACCATACCATATTATCACCATACTGAGGGACCTCACCATACCATATTATCACCATACTGAGGGACCTCACCATACCATACCATCACCATACTGAGGGACCATACCATACCATATTATCACCATACTGAGGGACCATACCATATTATCACCATACTGAGGGACCATACCATATTATTACCATACTGAGGGACCATACCATATTATCACCATACTGAGGGACCATACCATACCATATTATCACCATACTGAGGGACCTCACCATACCATATTATCACCATACTGAGGGACCTCACCATACCCTATTATCACCATACTGAGGGACCTCACCATACCATACCATCACCATACTGAGGGACCATACCATACCATATTATCACCATACTGAGGGACCATACCATATTATCACCATACTGAGGGACCATACCATACCATATTATTACCATACTGAGGGACCATACCATATTATCACCATACTGAGGGACCATACCATACCATATTATCACCATACTGAGGGACCTCACTATATTATCACCATACTGAGGGACCTCACCATACCATATTATCAACATACTGAGGGACCATACCATACCATATTATCACCATACTGAGGGACCTCACCATACCATATTATCACCATACTGAGGGACCATACCATACCATATTATCACCATACTGAGGGACCATACCATATTATCACCATACTGAGGGACCTCACCATACCATATTATCACCATACTGAGGGACCATACCATATTATCACCATACTGAGGGACCTCACCATACCATATTATCACCATACTGAGGGACCATACCATATTATCACCATACTGAGGGACCATACCATACCATATTATCACCATACTGAGGGACCATACCATATTATCACCATACTGAGGGACCATACCATATTATCACCATACTGAGGGACCATACCATACCATATTATCACCATACTGAGGGACCATACCATATTATCACCATACTGAGGGACCTCACCATACCATATTATCACCATACTGAGTGACCTCACCATACCATATTATCACCATACTGAGGGACCTCACCATACCATACCATCACCATACTGAGGGACCATACCATACCATATTATCACCATACTGAGGGACCATACCATATTATCACCATACTGAGGGACCATACCATATTATTACCATACTGAGGGACCATACCATATTATCACCATACTGAGGGACCATACCATACCATATTATCACCATACTGAGGGACCTCACTATATTATCACCATACTGAGGGACCTCACCATACCATATTATCACCATACTGAGGGACCATACCATATTATTACCATACTGAGGGACCATACCATATTATCAACATACTGAGGGACCATACCATATTATCACCATACTGAGGGACCTCACCATACCATATTATCACCATACTGAGGGACCATACCATACCATATTATCACCATACTGAGGGACCATACCATATTATCACCATACTGAGGGACCTCACCATACCATATTATCACCATACTGAGGGACCATACCATATTATCACCATACTGAGGGACCTCACCATACCATATTATCACCATACTGAGGGACCATACCATATTATCACCATACTGAGGGACCATACCATACCATATTATCACCATACTGAGGGACCATACCATATTATCACCATACTGAGGGACCATACCATATTATCACCATACTGAGGGACCATACCATATTATCACCATACTGAGGGACCATACCATACCATATTATCACCATACTGAGGGACCTCACCATACCATATTATCACCATACTGAGGGACCATACCATATTATCACCATACTGAGGGACCATACCATATTATCACCATACTGAGGGACCATACCATATTACCACCATACTGAGGGACCATACCATATTACCACCATACTGAGGGACCATACCATATTACCACCATACTGAGGGACCATACCATATTATCACCATACTGAGGGACCATACCATATTATCACCATACTGAGGGACCATACCATATTATCACCATACTGAGGGACCATGTTGGCTCACTTTTTAAGAAGAAGATGGAGAACAAATCGATACTTAGAGTCAAATAATGATATATCATCCAAAAGTAATATGTAACTGTCGAAGAGACGTACACACACACATGATGCGTCATTAGTGGAATAACCCTCCTTCTCTCTTCCAGGAGGAAGCTAGCCCAGCTGCAGCACGCCTATACCTGTCTGTTTAAGGACTACGACTCCAAACTAAAGACTGAGGTGTGTGTGTGTGTACTTGCCTACACCTTTCTGTTTAAGGAATACGACTAAAGAGAGTGTGTGTGTGTGTGTAGGGAGGAGACATGGTGGTTCGTCTGGAGGAGGCAGAGAGAGCGTTGGCTCTGAAACAGGACCTGATTGACAAGCTGAAGGAAGAGGTGGAGCAACAGAGAGGATCTCTAGAGACCGTCCCTGTTCTCACCGCCCAGGTACACGCACTCACCCCCGTTCTCACTGCCCAGGTGCACACACTCACCCCTGTTCTCACCGCCCAGGTACACGCACTCACCCCTGTTCTCACCGCCCAGGTACACACACTCACCCCTGTTCTCACCGCCCAGGTGCACACACTCACCCCCGTTCTCACCGCCCAGGTGCACACACTCACCCCTGTTCTCACCACCCAGGTGCACACACTCACCCCCTGTTCTCACCGCCCAGGTGCACACACTCACCCCCGCTTCTCACCGCCCAGGTACACACACTCACCCCGCTCTCACCGCCCAGGTGCACACACTCACCCCTGTTCTCACCGCCCAGGTACACACACACTCACCCCTGTTCTCACCGCCCAGGTGCACACACTCACCCCTGTTCTCACCGCCCAGGTGCACACACTCACCCCTGTTCTCACCGCCCAGGTGCACACACTCACCCCCGTTCTCACCGCCCAGGTACACACACTCACCCCCGTTCTCACCGCCCAGGTGCACACACTCACCCCTGTTCTCACCGCCCAGGTGCACACACTCACCCCGCTTCACCGCCCAGGTGCACACACTCACCCTGCTTCACCGCCCAGGTGCACACACTCACCCTGCTTCACCGCCCAGGTGCACACACTCACGCCTGCTCTCACCGCCCAGGTGCACACACTCACCCCTGTTCTCACCGCCCAGGTGCACACACTCACCCCTGTTCTCACCGCCCAGGTACACACACCCACCCCTGTTCTCACCGCCCAGGTGCACACACTCACCCCTGTTCTCACCGCCCAGGTGCACACACTCACCCCTGTTCTCACCGCCCAGGTGCACACACTCACCCCTGTTCTCACCGCCCAGGTGCACACACTCACCCCTGTTCTCACCGCCCAGGTGCACACACTCACCCCTGTTCTCACCGCCCAGGTACACACACTCACCCCTGTTCTCACCGCCCAGGTACACCCTCGCCCCCGTGAATAACACATATGGAATCATGTAGTAACCAAAAAAGTGTTTGAACAAATCTAAATAGATTTTATATTTGAGATTTTTTAAATAGCCACCCTTTGCCTTGATGACAGCTTAGCACACTCTTGGCATTCTCTCAACTAGCTTCATGCATTTCAATTAACAGGTGTGCCTTAAGTTAATTTGTGGAATTTCTTTCCTTCATAATGCGTTTGAGCCTATCAGTTGTGTTGTAACAAGGTAGGGGGGTATACTGAAGATAGCCCTATTTGGTAAAAGACCAAGTCCATTTTATGGCAAGAACAGATCAAATAAGCAAAGAGAAACGACAGTCCATCATTACTTTAAGACATAAAGGTCAGTCAATACGGAAATAACTTTGAAAGTTTTTCAAGTGCAGTCGCAAAAACCATCAAGCGCTATGATGAAACTGGCTCTCATGAGGACCGCCACAGTAATGGATGACCCAGAGATCTCTCTGCTGCAGAGGATAAGTTCATTAGAATTACCAGCCTCAGAAATTGCAGCCCCAAAAAAATGCTTCACAGAGTTCAAGTAACAGACACATCTCAACATCAACTGTTCAGAGGAGACTGTGTGAATCAGGCCTTTATGGTCAAATTGCTGCAAAGAAATCACTACTAAAGGACACCAACAATAAGAAGAGACTTGCTTGGGCCAAGAAACACAATCAATGGACATTAGACCGGTGGAAATTTGTTCTTTGGTCTGGAGTCCAAATTGGAGGTTTTTGGTTCCAACCGCTGTGTCTTTGTGAGACGCAGAGTAGGTGAACGGATGATCTCTGCATGTGTGTTTCCCACCGTGAAGCATGGAGGAGGAGGTGTTATGGTGTGGGGCTGCTTTCCTGGTGACACTGTCTGTGATTTTATTTAGATTTTAAGGCACACTTAACCAGCATGGCTACACCACAGCATTCTGCAGCGATACGCCATCCCATCTGGTTTGGGCTTAGTCCCGCTATCATGTTTTTCAACAGGACAATGACCCAACACACCTCCAGGCTGTGTAAGGGCTATTTGACCAAGAAGGAGAGTGATGGAGTGCTGCGTCAGATGACCTGGCCTCCACAATCCCCGACCTCAACCCAATTGAGATGGTTTGGGATGAGTTGGACCGCAGAGTGAAGGAGAAGCAGCCAACAAGTGCTTAGCATATGTGGGAACTCCTTCAAGACTGTTGAAAAAGCATTCCAGGTGAAGCTGGTTGAGAACATGTCAAGAGTGTGTAAAGCTGTCATCAAGGCAACGGGTGGCTATTTGAAGAATTTGTTTACCACTTTTTTGGTTACTACATGACTCCATATGTGTTATTTCATAGTTTTGATGTCTTCACTATTATTCTACAATGTAGAAAATTGTAAAAATAAAGAAAAACCCTTGAATGAGTAGGTGTTCTAAAACTTTTGACCGGTAGTGTATCTGTGACCTTTTGACATTTGAATGATATTTGTATATTGAAATAAAGTGTGTGTGTGTGTGTGTGTGTGTGTCAGGCTGAGATCTACAAGACAGACTTCCTAGCGGAGCGGGAGGCCAGAGAGAAGTTGAACCAGAGGAAGGAGGAGCTTCAGGACCAGCTGAACACAGCACTGGCTGAGATGGAGCGTCTGAAACAGGAGGGGACCTCACGGTAACACACACAGAGACACACACACACACACACACACACACTAGAATGGGATTTATGGATTGATATAATGTCGTGTGTGTTTGTTTTTAAGGGCTCGTATGGAGGAGATGCAGCAGAGACACCTGGAGGACTTCATACCACGACCCCAAATCCCCCCACAACCAGGTACACAGTACCACCTACTCATTCCAGGTTTTTCTTTATTTTTACTATTTTCTACATTGTAGAATAAACACACATGGAATCCTGTAGTTACCAAAAAAGTGTTAAACGAATCAAAATATTATTATATTTATATTTTAGATTCTTCAAAGTAGCCACCCTTTGCCTTGATGACAGCTTTGCACTCTTGGCATTCTCTCAACCAGCTTCACCTGGAATGCTTTTCCAACAGTCTTGGAGTTCCCACATATGCTGAGCACTTGTTGGCTGCTTCTCCTTCACTCTGTGGGCCCGACTCATCCCAAACCATGCAGCACTCCATCACTCTCCTTCTTGGTCAAATAGCCCTTACACAGCCTGGAGGTGTACAGGGTCATTGTCCTGTTGAAAAACAAATGATAGTCCTACTAAGCGCAAACCAGATGAGATGGCGTATCGCTGCAGAATGCTGTGGTAGCTATGCTGGTTAAGTGTGCTTTGAATTGTAAATAAGTCACAGAGAGTGTCACCAGCAAAGCACCCCCAAACCGTCACACCTCCTCCATGCTTCACGGTGGGAAACACACATGTGGAGATCATCCGTTCACCCTCACTGCGTCTCTCAAAGACACGGCGGTTGGAACCAAACATCTCCAATTTGGACTCCAGACCAAAGGACAGATTTCCACCAGTCTAATGTCCATTGCTCGTGTTTCTTTACCAAAGCAAGTCTCCTCTTCTTATTGGTGTCCTTTAGTAGTGGTTTCTTTGCAGCAATTTGACTATGAAGGCCTGATTCACACAGTCTCCTCTGAACAGTTGATGTTGAGATGTCTGTTACTTTAACTCTGTGAAGCATTTATTTGGGCTGCAATTTCTGAGGCTGGTAACTGTAATGAACTTGTCCTCTGCAGCAGAGGTAACTCTGGGTCTTCCATTCCTGTGTCGGTCCTCATGAGAGCCAGTTTCATTATAGAGTTTGATGGTTTTTGCGACTGCACTTGAAGAAACTTTCAACCTTCTTGAAATGTTCCGGATTGACTGACCTTCATGTCTTAAAGTTGTTTCTCTTTGCTTATTTGAGCTGTTCTTGCCATAATATGGACTTGGTCTTTTACCAAATAGGGCTATCTTCTGTATACCACCCCTACCTTGTCAAAACACAACTGATTGGCTCAAACGCATTAAGAAGGAAAGAAATTCCACAAATTAACTTTTAACAAGGCACACCTGTTCATTGAAATGCATTCCAGGTGACAACCTCATGAAGCTGGTTGAGAGAATTCGAAGCGTGTGCAAAGCTGTCATCAGGGCAAAGGGTGGCTACTTTGAAATGTATTATGATTTCAGTTTTTTTTTGGTTACTACATGATTCCATATGTTATTTCATAGTTTTGATGTCTTCACTATTATTCTACAATTTAGAAAATAGTAAAAATAAAGAAAAACCCTTGAATGGGTAGGTGTGTCCAAACCTTTGACCGGTAGTGTGTGTGTATACACAACCCCTTGACTGAGTAGGGGGGACTATATAGCCACTTCTTCATCCTCTTATTTTATTCTCTCTCTTTCTGTCCCAGGGGTCGCCTTTAACACGGCTCCTCCCCCTTCCTCCTTCCGCAGCGTGGGATTGGCTGCAGGAGTGGCAGGGGGTGTCTCTGGTGGTAGGGCTGAAGAGCTTCCTGACTACCGATGTCCAAAGTGCCAGTACCAAGCCCCCGACATGGACACATTGCAGATACATGTCATGGACTGTATCCAGTAACACACACACACACACACACACACACACACACACACACACACACACTCGTGTTGAGCAGGTCGGCTGTTTGTTCACCCGCCTGCAGTCGCTAATCACCCATCCCCAACCGCCCCACTATATGTGATAAAGAGAAGGTCTGAGGCCTGCGCCCTAACCTGCTAATATAGAAAATACCCTGAAGGCTACAGTCAAAGATTGCATAACGATTATTTTTGACAGGCCTTTTTAGATAGGCCTATGTTTCTGCTTATTACCAACGTGTGTAGGCTATAGGTTAGTCAACTGGTCCTGGATCAGGTACATGCAGCTTCTCTTCTGTCGTTAGGCTATAGGTTAGTCAGCTGGTCCTGGATCAGGTACATGCAGATTCTCTTCTGTCGTTAGGCTATAGGTTAGTCAACTGGTCCTGGATCAGGTACATGCAGCTTCTCTTCTGTCGTTAGACTATAGGTTAGTCAACTGGTCCTGGATCAGGTACATGCAGCTTCTCTTCTGTCATTAGGCTAGAAGACACAACAACCCCTTACTCACCAGAATGTCATAAATCAATAGAATTGAATGCTTCTCTTAAATCTCTGCTTCTGTCACACAGGAAAGACGTTTAG
Organism: Brachymystax lenok tsinlingensis; assembly: GCA_030435695.1. NCBI lineage: Eukaryota > Metazoa > Chordata > Actinopteri > Salmoniformes > Salmonidae > Brachymystax > Brachymystax lenok. The sequence goes on from CM059802.1 coordinate 158,856, forward strand.
GGACCGGGGAGAAAATGCAATAATCTCCCAAAAAAAACATTCAAGATTTTCTGTGCAAAATTTCCAAATTAAATCAGTTTGACCGGTTTTAAGGAAATAAAAAAAAAATGTTTCTGTTAAGATTTCAGTTCGTCTTGGATGAGTATTTTATGTGGTTGAAATACTATCAGCTTTTATGATTCTGATAAAGATAGGACCTCTACAGACGGTCCCTAACCGGCGCATTCTCTCAAGATGCTGAAATCATATTTCCTCCACTCGGAGTCAAAATGTGCATTTGGTGTATGGTTTTACTGCAGGAAGTCCTTAATTCTCCCGGAGTTAATATTAAACTGTGAAAGGTTATAGACCTGGAGTAAGTGTCCAGATTTCAGTTTCCATTCAACCCGTCTGAACACTACAGTTCCCTTGACATGCCTTTTTATGAAGTTACTCGTCTTGTGACTGACGAATTTGTACAGCGCCTCACAATCATCACACACAACATTCACCGCTAATCATCCTCTTCAACCACTTCACTGAATCTTTATTTTCAAATCTCAATTTCCCAGCTTTTCTCTTCTGAATTAAAACTCTGACATTGTCTTTTTTTGCTCAGTGGATCGACATTAACTTTTTTCTGCCCAAGTTCCCAAAATCATTTGGCAATTGTCGTGTATTTGGCACTACAGTTAGGTCCTAAAGCTGAGGCTGACACCAGATACAGTTAGGTCCTAAACTGAGGCTAACACTGACACCAGATACAGTTAGGTCCTAAACTGAGGATGACACCAGATACAGTTAGGTCCTAAAGCTGAGGCTGACACCAGATACAGTTAGGTCCTAAAGCTGAGGATGACACCAGATACAGTTACAAGTCTCTTGGGGTATGTCTCTATAAGCTTGGCACATCTAGCCACTGGGATTTTTGCCCATTATTCAAGGCAAAACTGCTCCAGCTCCTTCAAGTTGGATGGGTTCCGCTGGTGTGCAGTAATCTTTAAGTCATACCACAGATTCTCAATTGGATTGAGGTCTAGGCTTTGACTAGGCCATTCCAAGACATTTAAATGTTTCCCATTTAAACCACTCGAGTGTTGCTTTAGCAGTATGCTTAGGGTCATTGTCCAGCTGGAAGGTGAACCTCTGTCCCAGTCTTAAATCTCTGGATGACTGAAACAGGTTTCCCTCAAGAATTTCCCTGTATTTAGCACCATCCATCATTCCTTCAATTCTGACCAGTTTCAAAGTCCCTGCCGATGGAAAAACATCCCCACAGCATGATGCTGCCACCACCATGCTTCACTGTGGGGATGGTGTTCTCGGGGTGATGAGAGGTGTTGGGTTTGCGCCAGACGTAGCGTTTTCTTTGTCTCATCTGACCAGAGTACCTTCTTCCATATGTTTGGGGAGTTTCCCACATGCCTTTTAGTGAACACCAAACGTGTTTGCTTATTTTTTTCTTTAAGTAATGGCTTTTTTCTGGCCACTCTTCCGTAAAGCCCAGCTCTGTGGAGTGGTCCTATGGGCAGATTCTCCAACCTCCACTGTGGAGCTTTGCAGCTCCTTCAGGGTTATCTTTGGTCTCTTTGTTGCCTCTCTGATTCAAATCAAATTGTATTGGTCACATACACATGGTTAGCAGATGTTAATGCGAGTGTAGCGAAATGCTTGTGCTTCTAGTTCCGACCGTGCAGTAATATCTAACAATTTTAAAACAAATACCTTATACACACACACACAAGTGTAAAGGAATGAATACGAGTATGTACATATAAATATATGGATGAGCGATGGCCAATAGGCATAGTCAAGATGCAGTAGATGGTATGGAGTACAGTATATACACATGAGATGAGTAATGTAGGATATGTAAACATTATATAAATGGCATCGTTTAAAGTGGCTAGTGATACATTTATTACATCCAAATTCTTATTATTAAAGTGGCTAGAGTTTTGAGTCGATGGCCGAACGGCATGGGCAAGATTCAGTAGATGGTTTAGAATACAGTGTATACATTTGATATGAGTAATGTCAGATATGTAAACATTATATACAAAATTGTTTAAAGTGGCTAGTGATACATTTATTACATCCAATTTTTTTATTATTAAAGTGGCTAGAGATTTGAGTCAGTATGTTGGCAGCAGCCACTCAGTGTTAGTGATGGCTGTTTAACAGTCTGATGGCCTTGAGATAGAAGCTATTTTTCAGTCTCTCGGTCCCAGCTTTGATGCACCTGTACTGACCTCACCTTCTGGATGATAGTGGGGTGAACAGGCAGTGGCTCGGGTGGTTGTTGTCCTTGATGATCTTTTTGGCCTTCCTGTGACATCGGGTGGTGTAGGTGTCCTGGAGGGCAGGTAGTTTGCCCCCGGTGATGTGTTGTGCAGACCTCACTACCCTCTGGAGAGCCTGACGGTTGTGGGCGGAGCAGTTGCTGTACCAGCCGGTGATACAGCCCGACAGGATGCTCTCGATTGTGCATCTGTAAAAGTTTGTGAGTGATTTTGGTGACAAGCCGAATTTCTTCAGCCTCCTGAGGTTGAAGAGGTGCTGTTGCGCCTTCTTCACCACGCTGTCTGTGTGGGTGGACCATTTCTGTTTGTCCGTGATGTGTACGCCGAGGAACTTAACTTTCCACCTTCTCCACTACTGTCCTGTCGATGTAGATAGGGGGGTTCTCCCTCTGCTGTTTCCTGAAGTCCACGATCATCTCCTTTGTTTTGTTGACGTTGAGTGAGAGGTTATTTTCCTGACACCACATTCCGAGGGCCCTCACCTCCTCCCTGTAGGCCGTCTCGTCGTTGTTGGTAATCAAGCCTACCACTGTAGTGTCGTCTGCAAACTTGATGATTGAGTTGGAGGCGTGCATGGCCACGCAGTCATGGGTGAACAGGGAGTACAGGAGAGGGCTGAGAACGCACCCGGGTGGGGCCCCAGTGTTGAGGATCAGCGGGGTGGAGATGTTTCACCACCTGTGGGCGGCCCGTCAGAAAGTCCAGGACCCAGTTGCACAGGGCCGGGTCGAGATCCAGGGTCTCGAGCTTAATGACGAGTTTGGAGGGTACTAGGGTGTTAAATGCTGAGCTGTAGACGGTGAACAGCATTCTTACATAGGTATTCCTCTTGTCCAGATGGGTTAGGGCAGTGGGCGATTGCGTTTGCGTCGTCTGTGGACCTATTGGGACGGTAAGCAAATTGGAGTGGGTCTAGGGTGTCAGGTAGGGTGGAGGTGATGTGATCCTTGACTATTCTCTCAAAGCACGTCATGATGACGGAAGTGAGTGCTACGGGGCGATAGTCGTTTAGCTCAGTTACTTTAGCTTTCTTGGGAACAGGAACAATGGTGGCCCTCTTGAAGCATGTGGGAACTACAGACTGGGATATGGATTGATTGAATATATCCGTAAACACACCAGCCAGCTGGTCTGCGCATGCTCTGAGGACACTGCTAGGGATGCCGTCTGAGCCGGCAGCCTTGCGAGAGTTAACACGTTTAAATGTTTTACTCACTTTGGCTGCGGTGAAGGAGAGCCCGCAGGTTTTGGTAGCGGGCCGTGTCGGTGGCACTGTATTGTCTTCAAAGCGAGCAAAGAAGTTGTTTAGTTTGTCTGGGAGCAAGACATCTGTGTCTGCGATGGGGCTGGTTTTCTTTTTGTAGTCCGTGATTGACTGTAGACCCTGCCACATACCTCTCGTGTCTGAGCTGTTGAATTGCGACTCTACTTTGTCTCTATACTGACGCCTAGCTTGTTTGATTGCCTTGCGTAGGAAATAGCTACACTGTTTTATTCGGTCATGTTTCCGGTCGCCTTGCCATGATTAAAAGCAGTGGTTCGTGCTTTCAGTTTTGCGCGAATGCTGCCTTCAATCCACGGTTTCTGGTTGGGCAAGGTTTTAATAGTCACCGTGGGTACAACATCACCAATGCATTTGCTAATAAACTTGCTCACCGAATCAGCTTATACATCAATGCTGTTGTCTGAGGCTATCCGGGAACATATCCCAGTCCACGTGATTGAAGCGTGGAATCAGATTGGTTGGACCAGCGTTGAACAGACATGAGCATTGGCGTTTCTTGTCCATAGGCTGGGAGCAACAAAATGGAGTCGTGGTCAGATTTGCGGAAGTTAGAATAGCAATGGTTCAGAATTTTGCCAGCCCTGGTCACGCATTCGATATGCTTATAAAATTTAGGGAGCCTTGTTTTCAGATTAGCTTTGTTAAAATCCCCAGCTACAATAAATGCAGCCTCAGGATATGTGGTTTCCAGTTTACATAGAGTCCAATGAAGTCCTTTCAGGGCCGTCGAGGTGTCTGCTTGGGGGGGGATATACACGGCTGTGATTATAATCGAAGAGAATTCTCTTGGTAGATAATGAGGTCGGCATTTGATCGTAAGGAGTTCTAGGTCAGATGAACAAAAGGACTTGAGTTCCTGTATGTTGTTATGATCACACCACGTCTCGTTAATCATAAGACACACACCCCCGCCCTTCTTCTTACCAGAGAGATGTTTGTTTCTGTTGGCGCGATGCGTGAAGAAACCAGGTGGCTGTACCGACTCTGATAACGTATCCCGAGTGAGCCATGTTTCCGTGAAACAGAGAATGTTACAATCTCTGATGTCTCTTTGGAAGGCAACCCTTGCTTGAATTTTGTCTACCTTGTTGTCAAGAGACTGGACATTGGCGCGTAGTATATTTGGGAGCGGTGGGCGATGTGCACATCTACGGAGCCTGACCAGGTGGCCGCTTCGTCAGCCCCTTCTGCGGCGCCGTTGTTTTGGGACCCCGGCTGGGATCCGATCCATTGTCCTGGGTGGTGATCCAAACAGAGGATCCGCTTCGGGAAAGTCGTATTCCTGGTCATAATGTTGGTAAGTTGACGTTGCTCTTATATCCAATAGTTCCTCCCGGTTGTATGTAATAAAACGTAATATTTCCCGGGGTAACAATGTAAGAAGTAATACATAAAAAAACTAAATACTGCATGTTTTCCTGAGAACGCGAAGCCAGGCGACCATCTCTGTCGGCGCCATGATTAATGCCCTCCTTGCCTTGTCCGTGAGTTTTGGTGGGCGGCCCCCTCTTGCCAGGTTTGTTGAGGTGCCATATTCTTTCATTTTAATAATGGATTTAATGGTGCTCTGTGGGATGTTCAAAGTTTCTGATATTTTTTTTATAGTCCAACCCTGATCTGTACTTCTCCACAACTTTGTCCCTGACCTGTTTGGAGAGCTCCTTGGTCTTCATGGTGCCCCTTGCTTAGTGGTGTTGCAGACTCTGGGGCCTTTCAGAACAGGTGTGTATATATACTGAGATCATGTGACAGATTGTGACTTCTGAAGGTAATTGGTTGCACCAGGTCTTATTTAGGGGCTCCATAGCAAAGGGGGTGAATACATATTTACACACCACTTTTCCATTTTTTGGGGTTTTTGAATTATTTCAAAAGTTATTTTTCACTTCACCAATTTGGACTATGTTTATCCATTACGTGAAATCCAAATAAAAATCTATTGAAATTACAGGTTGTAATGCAACCCACAGCTCTCTGCGTCCTCCCCAACAGGACGGGTAGCCTATCCTCATCACAGAGCTATTTGAAACCTTGAATAAGGGTTTAACATTTGGGG
>CM059802.1:164578-232078 GCA_030435695.1 Brachymystax lenok tsinlingensis
GCACACACTCACCCTGCTCACCGCCCAGGTGCACACACACTCACCCCTGTTCTCACGCCCAGGTGCACACACTCACCTCGCTCACCGCCCAGGTGCACACACTCACCCTCAAGCTCACCGCCTCAGGTGCACACACTCACCTCAAGCTTCACCGCCCAGGTGCACACACCTCACGCCTGCTTCACCGCCCAGGTGCATACACACTCACCCCTGTTCTCACCGCCCAGGTGCACACACTCACCTCTGTTCTCACCTCGCCCAGGCACACACACCTCCACCCCTGTTCTGCTCACCAGGTGCACACTTCTACCCTGCTCTCACCGCCCAGGGGCACACACTCACCTCTGCTCTCACCAGCCCAGGTGCACACACTCACCTCTGTTCTCACACGCCCAGGTGTGCCACTCTCACCCCTGCTCTCACGCCCAGGTGCACACACTCTTCCCTGCCTCCTCACTCCGCCCAGGTGCACACACACTCACCCCTGTTCTCACCGCCTCAGGTGCATACACTCGGCCCCTGTTCTCACCGCCTGCAGGCACACTCACTCACCCCGTTCTCACCGCCCTGGTACACCTCGCTTCGTGAACAATGGCTATGCGGGAATCATGTAGCAACCAAAAAGTGCTTGAACAAATTCCAACAGATTTGTATTTGAGATTTTTTAAACAGCTAAATTCTTTTGCCTTTGATGACAGCTTAGCATACTCTTACATTCTCGAACATAGCTTTTATGCATTTCAATTAACAGGTGTGCCTTTAAGTTAATTTGTGGAATTTCTTTCCTTCATAATGTGTTTGAGCCTATCAGTTGTGTTGTAACAAGGTAGGGGGTATACTGAAGATAGCCCCCATTTGGTAAAAAAGACTAAGCCCATTTTATGGCAGGAACTAGATCAAATACAAAAGAGAAACGACAGTCCATCATTACTTTAAGACATAAAGGTTGGGTCATCACGGAAATAACTTTGAAAGTTTTTCAAGTGCAGCCGCAAAAACCATCAAGCGCTATGATGAAACTGGCTCTCATGAGGACCGCTACAGTAATGGATGACCCAGAGATCTCTCTGCTGCAGAGGACAAACCATTAGAATTACCAGCCCCAGAAATTGCAGCCCCAAAAAATGCTTCACAGAGTTCAAGTAACAGACACATCTCAACATCAACTGTCTCAGAGGAGACTGTGTGAATCAGGCCTTTATGGTCAAATTGCTGCAAAGAAATCACTACTAAAGGACACCAACAATAAGAAGAGACTTGCTTGGGCCAAGAAACACAATCAATGGACATTAGACCGGTGGAAATTTGTTCTTTGGTCTGGAGTCCAAATTGGAGGTTTTTGGTTCCAACCGCTGTGTCTTTGTGAGACGCAGAGTAGGTGAACGGATGATCTCTGCATGTGTGTTTCCCACCGTGAAGCATGGAGGAGGAGGTGTTATGGAAAATAGGGCTGCTTTTCTGTAAATGACACTGTCTGTTCAGATTTTATTTAGATTTTAAGGCACACTTTAACCAGCATGGCTGCTACCCACAGCATTCCTGCAGCGATACGCCATCCCATCTGGGTTTGGGCTTAGTCCCGCTTATCATGTTTTTCTAACAGGACACGACCCAACACACCTCCAGGCTGTGTAAGGGCTATTTGACCAAGAAGGAGAGTGATGGAGTGCTAAGGCCAGATGACCTGGCCTCCATAATCCCGACCCCAACTCCAATTGGAGATGGTTTAGGATGAGTTGGACCGCAGAGTGAAGGAGAAGCAGCCAACAAGTGCTTAGCATATGTGGGAACTCCTTCAAGACTGTTGAAAAAGCATTCCAGGTGAAGCTGGTTGAGAAACATGTCAAGAGTGTGGAAGTGCTGTCATCAAGGCAACGGGTAATAGTTTAAAGAATTTGTTTACCTACTTCTTTGGTTACTACATGACTCCATATGTGTTATTTCATAGTTTTGATGTCTTCACTATTATTCTACAATGTAGAAAATTGTAAAAATAAAGAAAAACCCTTGAATGGAGTAGGTGTTCTAAAACTTTTGACCGGTAGTGTATCTCAGACCTTTTGACATTTGAATGATATTTGTATATTGAAATAAAGTGTGTGTGTGTGTGTGTGTGTGTCAGGCTGAGATCTACAAGACAGACTTCCTAGCGGAGCGTGAGGCCAGAGAGAAGTTGAACCAGAGGAAGGAGGAGCTTCAGGACCAGCTGAACACAGCACTGGCTGAGATGGAGCCGCCTGAATACATGAGGGGGACTCTATCCAGTAACACACACACACAGAGACACACACACACACACACACACACTAGAATGGGATTTATGGATTGATGTTATAATGTCGTGTGTGTTTGTTTTTAAGGGTCTGTGATGGAGGAGATGCAGCAGAGACACTCTGGAGGACTTCATACCACGACCCCCAAATCCTCCCACAACTAGGTACACAGTACCACCTACTCATTCCAGGTTTTTCTTTATTTTTACTATTTTCTACATTGTGGTATCAAACATACATGGAATCCTGTAGTTACCAAAAAGTGTTAAACGAATCAAAATATTATTATATTTATATTTTAGATTCTTCAAAGTAGCCACCCTTTGCCTTGATGACAGCTTTGCACTCTTGGTGGTATCTCTTCTCAACCAGCTTCACCTGGAATGCTTTTCCAACAGTCTTGGAGTTCCCACATATGCTGAGCACTTGTTGGCTGCTTCCCTTTCACTCTGTAAACCCGACTCATCCCAAACCATGCAGCACTCCATCACTCTCCTTCTTGGTCAAAATAGCCCTTACACAGCCTGGAGGTGTACAGGGTCATTGTCCTGTTGAAAAACAAATGATAGTCCTACTAAGCGCAAACCAGATGAGATGCATGTGACGCTGCAGAATGCTGTGGTAGCTTGGTGCTGGTTAAGTGTGCTTTGAATTCAAATAAGTCATGCAGAGAGTGTCACCAGCAAAGCACCCCCAAACCGGCCACACCTCTCCTCCATGCTTCACGGTGGGAAACACACATGTGGAGACTCATCCGCTTCACCTCACACTTTCGCGCTCTCTCAAAGACACGTGTTGGAACCAAACATCTCCAATTTGGACTCCAGACCAAAGGACAGATTTCCACCAATCTAATGTCCATTGCTCGTGTTTCTTTACCAAAGCAAGTCTCCTCTTCTTATTGGTGTCCTTTAGTAGTGGTTTCTTTGCAGCACTTTGACTATGAAGTTCTGATTCACACAGTCTCCTCTGAACAGTTGATGTTGAGATGTTCGTTACTTTAACTCTGTGAAGCATTTATTTGGGCTGCACTTTCTGAGGTTGGTAACTGTAATGAACTTGTCCTCTGCAGCAGAGGTAACTCTGGGTCTTCCATTCCTGTGTCGGTCCCTCATGAGAGCTGGGTTTCATTATAGAGTTTGATGGTTTTTGCGATTGCACTTGAAGAAATCTTTCAACCTTCTTGAAATGTTCCGGGATTGATTGACCTTCATGTCTTAAAGTTGTTTCTCTTTGCTTATTTGAGCTGTTCTTGCCATAATATGGACTTGTATCTTTTACCAAATAGGGCTATCTTCTGTATACCACTCCCTACCTTTTGTCAAATAAACAGACAACTGATTGGCTCAAACGCATTAAGAAGGAAAGAAATTCCACAAATTAATCTCTTTTTGAACAAGGCACACCTGTTCATTGAAATGCATTCCAGGTGACAACCTCATGGAAGCTGGTTGGAGAGAATTCAAGCGCAGTAAAGCTGTCATCAGGCAAAGGGTGGCTACTTTGAAATGTATTATGATTTCAAGCTTTTTTTGGTTACTACATGATTCTGCATATGTTATTTCATAGTTTTGATGTCTTCACTATTATTCTACAATTTAGAAAATAGTAAAATAAAGAAAAACCCTTTTTGAATGGGTAGGTGTGTCCAAACCTTTGACTCGGTAGTGTGTGTGTATACACACAACCCCTTGACTGAGTAGGGGGACTATATAGCCACTTCTTCATCCTCTTATTTTATTCTCTCTCTTTCTGTCCCAGGGGTCAGCTTTAACACGGCTCCTCTCCTTCCTCTCCTTCCGCAGCGTGGGATTGGCTGCAGGGAGTGGCAGGGGTGTCTCTGGTGGTAGGGCTGAAGAGCTCCTGACTACCGGGATGTCCAAAGTGCCAGTACCAAGCCTCCGACATGGACACATTGCAGATACATGTCATGGACTGTATCCAGTAACACACACACACACACACACACACACACACACACACACACACACACACTCGCGTTGGAGCAGGTCGGCTGTTTGTTCACCCGCCTGCAGTCGCTAATCACCCATCCCCAACCGCCCCACTAATTATGTGATAAAGAGAAGGTCTGAGGCCTGGGCGCTCTCTAACCTCAAGCTAATATAGAAAATACCCTGAAGGCTACAGAAATCAAAGATTGCATAACGATTATTTTTGGATACAGGCCTTTTTAGATAGGCCTATGTTTCTGCTTATTACCAACGCGGTGTAGGCTATAGGTTAGGTCAACTGTCCTGGATCAGGTACATGCAGCTTCTCTTCTGTCGTTAGGGCTATAGGTTAGTCAGCTGGTCCTGGATCAGGTACATGCAGATTCTCTTCGTCAGTCGTTAGGCTATAGGTTAGTCAACTGGTCCTGGATCAGGTACATGCAGCTTCTTCTTCTGTCGTTAGACTATAGGTTAGTCAACTGGTCCTTGATCAGGTACATGCAGCTTCTCTTCTGTCATTAGGCTAGAAGACAATAAACAACTCCCTTTACTCACCAGAATGTCATAAATCAATAGAATTGAATGCTTCTCTTTAAATCTCTGCTTCTGTCACACAGGAAAGACGTTTAGGACCGGGGAGAAAAATGCAATAATCTCCCAAAAACATTCAAGATTTTCTGTGCAAAATTTCCAAATTAAATCAGTTTGACCGGTTTTAAGGAAATAAAAAAATGTTTCTGTTAAGATTTCAGTTCGCTCTTGATGAGTATTTTATGTGGTTGAAAATACTTCATCAGCTTTTTATGATTCTGGATAAAGATAGGACCTCTACAGACGGTCCCTAACTGGGCGGCAGATTCTCTCAAGATGCTGAAATCATATTTCCTCCACTCGGGAGTCAAAATGTGCATTTGGTGTAAAGTGGTTTTACTGCAGGAAGTCCTTAATTTCTCCCGGAGTTAATATTAAACTGTGAAAAGGTTATAGACCTGGAGTAAGTGTCCAGGATTTCAGTTTCCATTCAACCCGGGTCTGAACACTACAGTTCCCTTGACATGCCTTTTTTATGAAGTTACTCGCTTCTGTCTGTAGACTGACTTAATTTGTACAGCGCCTCACAATCATCACACACACAACATTCACCGCTAATCATCCTCTTCAACCACTTCACTGAATCTTTATTTTCAAATCTCAATTTCCCAGCTTTTTCTTCTGAATTAAAACTCTGACATTGTCTTTTTTTGCTCAGTGGATCGACATTAACTTTTTTCTGCCCAAGTTCCCAAAATCATTTGGCAATTGTCGTGTATTTGGCACTACAGTTAGGTCCTAAAGCTGAGGCTGACACCAGATACAGTTAGGTCCTAAACTGAGGCTAACACTGACACCAGATACAGTTAGGTCCTAAACTGAGGCTAACACTGACACCAGATACAGTTAGGTCCTAAAGCTGAGGCTGACACCAGATACATTTAGGTCCTAAACTGAGGCTGACACCAGATACAGTTAGGTCCTAAACTGAGGCTGACACCAGATACAGTTAGGTCCTAAAGCTGAGGCTACCACTAACACCAGATACAGCTAGGTCCTAAAGCTGAGGCTGACACCAGATACAGTTAGGTCCTAAAGCTGAGGATGACACCAGATACAGTTAGGTCCTAAAGCTGAGGATGACACCAGATACAGTTAGGTCCTAAAGCTGAGGCTGACACCAGATACAGTTAGGTCCTAAAGCTGAGGATGACACCAGATACAGTTACAAGTCTCTTGGGGTATGTCTCTATAAGCTTGGCACATCTAGCCACTGGGATTTTTGCCCATTATTCAAGGCAAAACTGCTCCAGCTCCTTCAAGTTGGATGGGTTCCGCTGGTGTGCAGTAATCTTAAGTCATACCACAGATTCTCAATTGGATTGAGGTCTAGGCTTTGACTAGGCCATTCCAAGACATTTAAATGTTTCCCATTTAAACCACTGAAAGTGTTGCTTTAGCAGTATGCTTAGGGTCATTGTCCAGCTGGAAGGTGAACCTCTGTCCCAGTCTTAAATCTCTGGATGACTGAAACAGGTTTCCCTCAAGAATTTCCCTGTATTTAGCACCATCCATCATTCCTTCAATTCTGACCAGTTTCAAAGTCCCTGCCGATGGAAAAACATCCCCACAGCATGATGCTGCCACCACCATGCTTCACTGTGGGGATGGTGTTCTCGGGGTGATGAGAGGTGTTGGGCTCTGGCGCCAGACGTAGCGCTTTCTTTTGTCTCCATCTGACCAGAGTACCTTCTTCCATATGTTTGGGGAGTTTCCCACATGCCTTTTAGTGAACACCAAACGTGTTTGCTTATTTTTTTCTTTTTAAGTAATGGCTTTTTCTGGCCACTCTTCCGTAAAGCCCAGCTCTGTGGAGTGGTCCTATGGGCAGATTCTCCAATCCTCCACTGTGGAGCTTTGCAGCTCCTTCAGGGTTATCTTTGGTCTCTTTGTTGCCTCTCTGATTCAAATCAAATTGTATTGGTCACATACACATGGTTAGCAGATGTTAATGCTAGTGTAGCTAAATGCTTGTGCTTCTAGTTCCGACCGTGCAGTAATATCTAACAATTTTAAAACAAATACCTTATACACACACACACAAGTGTAAAGGAATGAATACGAGTATGTACATATAAATATATGGATGAGCGATGGCCAATAGGCATAGTCAAGATGGTAGATGGTATGGGAGTACAGTATATACACATGAGATGAGTAATGTAGGATATGTAAACATTATATAAATGGCATCGTTTAAAGTGGCTAGTGATACATTTATTACATCCAAATTCTTATTATTAAAGTGGCTAGAGTTTTGAGTCGATGGCCGAACGGCATGGGCAAGATTCAGTAGATGGTTTAGAATACAGTGTATACATTTGATATGAGTAATGTCAGATATGTAAACATTATATACAAAATTGTTTAAAGTGGCTAGTGATACATTTATTACATCCAATTTTTTTATTATTAAAGTGGCTAGAGATTTGAGTCAGTATGTTGGCAGCAGCCACTCAGTGTTAGTGATGGCTGTTTAACAGTCTGATGGCCTTGAGATAGAAGCTATTTTTCAGTCTCTCGTCCCAGTGCTTTGATGCACCTGTACTGACCTCACCTTCTGGATGATAGTGGGGTGAACAGGCAGTGGCTTGGGTGGTTGTTGTCCTTGATGATCTTTTTGGCCTTCCTGTGACATCGGGTGGTGTAGGTGTCCTGGAGGGCAGGTAGTTTGCCCCCGGTGATGTGTTGTGCAGACCTCACTACCCTCTGGAGAGCCTGACGGTTGTGGGCGGAGCAGTTGCTGTACCAGCCGGTGATACAGCCCGACAGGATGCTCTCGATTGTGCATCTGTAAAAGTTTGTGAGTGATTTTGGTGACAAGCCGAATTTCTTCAGCCTCCTGAGGTTGAAGAGGTGCTGTTGCGCTCTTCTTCACCACGCTGTCTGTGTGGGTGGACCATTTCTGTTTGGTCCGTGATGTGTACGCCGAGGAACTTAACTTTCCACCTTCTCCACTACTGTCCTGTCGATGTAGAGATAGGGGGTTCTCCCTCTGCTGTTTCCTGAAGTCCACGCATCATCTCCTTTGTTTTGTTGACGCTGAGTGAGAGGTTATTTTCCTGACACCACATTCTGAGGGCCCTCACCTCCTCCCTGTAGGCCGCCTCTGCCGTTGTTGGTAATCAAGCTTCACCACCGTAGTGTCGCCTGCAAACTTGATGATTGAGTTGGAGGCGCATGGCCACGCAGTCATGGGTGAACAGGAGTACAGGAGAGGGCTGAGAACGACCCGGTGGGGCCCCAGTGTTGAGGATCAAGCGGTGAGATGTTTCACCACCTGTGGGCGTGCCCGCCAGAAAGTCCAGGACCCAGTTGCACAGGGCGGGCCTAGATCCAGGGTCTCTGAGCTTAATGACGAGTTTGGAGGGTACTAGGGTGTTAAATGCTGAGCTGTAGACGGTGAACAGCATTCTTACATAGGTATTCCTCTTTGTCCAGATGGGTTAGGGCAGTGGGCTATTATGCTTAAGCGCTGCCTGTGGACCTATTGGGACGGTGTAAGCAAATTGGAGTGGGTCTAGGTGTCAGGTAGGTGGAGGTGGATGTGATCCCTTGACTATTCTTCAAAGCACGCCATGATGACGGAAGTGAGTGCTACGGGCGATAGTCGCTAGGCTCAGTTACTTTAGCTTGGGAACAGGAACAATGGTGGCCCTCTTGAAGCATGTGGGAACTACAGACTGGGATATGGATTGATTGAATATATCCAGAAACACACCAGCCAGCTGGTCATGCGATGCTCTGAGGACACTGCTAGGGATGCCGCCTGAGCCGCAGCCTTAAGTAGAGTTAACACGTTAAATGTTTTACTCACTTTGGCTGCGGTGAAGGAGAGCCCGCAGGTTTTGGTAGCGGGCCGTGTCGGTGGCACTGTATTGTCTTCAAAGCGAGCAAAGAAGTTGTTTAGTTTGTCTGGGAGCAAGACATCTGTGTCTGCGATGGGGCTGGTTTTCTTTTTGTAGTCCGTGATTGACTGTAGACCCTGCCACATACCTCTCGTGTCTGAGCTGTTGAATTGCGACTCTACTTTGTCTCTATACTGACGCCTAGCTTGTTTGATTGCTCTTATGAGGAAATAGCTACACTGTTTTATTCGGTCATGTTTCCGGTCGCCTTGCCATGATTAAAAGCAGTGGTTCGTTCAGTTTGTGCTGAATGCTGCCTTCAATCCACGGTTTCTGGTTGGGCAAGGTTTTAATAGTCACTGGGTACAACATCACCAATGCATTTGCTAATAAACTTGCTCACCGAATCAGCTTATACATCAATGCTGTTGTCTGAGGCTATCCGAACATATCCCAGTCCACGTGGATTGAAGCGTGGAATCAGATTGGTTGGACCAGCGTTGAACAGACATGAGCATTGGCGCTTCTTGTCCATAGGCTGGGAGCAACAAAATGGAGTCGTGGTCAGATTTATGGAAGTTAGAATAGCAATGGTTCAGAATTTTGCCAGCCCTGGTCACGCATTCGATATGCTTATAAAATTTAGGGAGCCTTGTTTTCAGATTAGCTTTGTTAAAATCCCCAGCTACAATAAATGCAGCCTCAGGATATGTGGTTTCCAGTTTACATAGAGTCCAATGAAGTCCTTTCAGGGCCGTCGAGGTGTCTGCTTGGGGGGGGATATACACGGCTGTGATTATAATCTAAGAGAATTCTCTTGGTAGATAATGAGGTCGGCATTTGATCGTAAGGAGTTCTAGGTCAGATGAACAAAAGGACTTGAGTTCCTGTATGTTGTTATGATCACACCACGCCTCGTTAATCATAAGACACACCCCGCCCTTCTTCTTACCAGAGAGATGTTTGTTTCTTGTTGGCGCCGATGCGTGAAGAAACCAGGTGGCTGTACCGACTCTGATAACGTGATCCCGAGTGAGCCATGTTTCCGTGAAACAGAGAATGTTACAATCTCTGATGTCTCTTTGGAAGGCAACCCTTGCTTGAATTTTGTCTACCTTGTTGTCAAGAGACTGGACATTGGCGCCGTAGTATATTTGGGAGCGGTAAGATGTGCACATCTACGGAGCCTGACCAGGTGGCCGCCACAGCCCCTTCGCGGCGCCGTTGTTTTGGGACCCCGGCTGGGATCCGATCCATTGTCCTGGGTGGTGATCCAAACAGAGGATCCGCTCCGGGAAAGTCGTATTCCTGGTCATAATGTTGGTAAGTTGACGTTGTTTTATATCCAATAGTTCCTCCCGGTTGTATGTAATAAAACGTAATATTTCCTGCAACAATGTAAGAAGTAATACATAAAAACTAAATACTGCATGTTTTCCTGAGAACGCTGGCCAGGCGACCATCTCTGTCGGCGCCATGATTAATGCCCTCCTTGCCTTGTCCGTGAGTTTTGGTGGGCGGCCCCCTCTTGCCAGGTTTGTTGAGGTGCCATATTCTTTCATTTTAATAATGGATTTAATGGTGCTCTGTGGGATGTTCAAAGTTTCTGATATTTTTTTATAGTCCAACCCTGATCTGTACTTCCACAACTTTGTCCCTGACCTGTTTGGAGAGCTCCTTGGTCTTCATGGTGCCCCTTGCTTAGTGGTGTTGCAGACTCTGGGGCCTTTCAGAACAGGTGTGTATATATACTGAGATCATGTGACAGATTGTGACTTCTGAAGGTAATTGGTTGCACCAGGTCTTATTTAGGGGCTCCATAGCAAAGGGGGTGAATACATATTTACACACCACTTTTCCATTTTTTGGGGTTTTTGAATTATTTCAAAAGTTATTTTTTTCACTTCACCAATTTGGACTATGTTTATCCATTACGTGAAATCCAAATAAAAATCTATTGAAATTACAGGTTGTAATGCAACCCACAGCTCTCTGCGTCCTCCCCCAACAGGACGGGTAGCCTATCCTCATCACAGAGCTATTTGAAACCTTGAATAAGGGTTTAACATTTGGGGAAATGACACACTGTAATAGTTTTATATGTTTGACATTTTGTCAGGAAATGCAGCTCTGTCTCAGGTTCTGCTGTGGTGCAGTGGTTGCACAGCCTTTCCTCTACAGGAAGCCAGGTTTTCCTGTGTCGACCCTTCTCAATGGCAAGGCTGTGCTCACTGAGCCTGTACTTTGTCAAGGTTTTTCTAAGGTTTTGATCAGTAACCATGGTCAAATAGTTTGCCACGGTGTACTGTCGATTTAGGGCCAGATAGCACTGCATTTTGCTATGTGCTTGTGCTTGTGTTTCCCAGTAAGCAATGTCGTTTTGTTTTGACTGTGTTGTAATTTGGTTTATTCTGATTGATTGGATGTTCTGGTCCTGAGGCTTCAGTGTGTTAGTAGAACAGGTTAGTGAACTCAGCCCCAGGACCAGCTAGATGAGGGGACTCTTTTCTTTGCTCAGCTCTTGGCATTGCAGGGCTTGGTAATGATATGAGAGGGGGTCACTGTATTTTAGATGTTTCCAAAACTGAATTGCTTTTTTTGGAGTTTTTATTATTAGTGGATATTGGCCTAATTCTGCCCTGCATGCATTGTTTGTAGTTTTCTCTGACATGTAGGAGAATCTTACAGAACTCTGCATGCAGGGTGCACGGGGTGTTTGTCCCATTTGGTGAAATCCTTGTTCTGCAAGTGGACCCCACACCTTGCTGCCATTAAGTGAAATTGGTTCAATGACACATTAAATTAGTTTCAGCCAAATTCTGAATTGCTTACTCCATGAGAACTTCGCAGCTTTCTCTCCCTCAATACATTCACTGCCTCATTAAGGTGTCCAGCTGAGCTTATTTTTAAACCTGAGTAATTGTAGTGTGTGTATTCTCTATATATTTTAAATAATTGAGAACTTTGGCTCCACTCCTGGGATCTGGATCTTCTGGGAAATAATTATTTTGTCTTTTTGAAGCCTACTATCTCTCCCCTCACTTCCATCCCCATCTCCTCTATATCTCTCTCTCCATCCCCCCATCTCTCCCCCCATCTCTCTCCATCCCCCCCATCTCTCCTCTATATATCTCCATCCCCCATCTCTCCTCTGTATATCTCTCCCATCCCCATCTCTCCCTCATATTCTCTCCATCTCTCATCTCTCCCTCTATATATCTCTCTCCATCCCCCCATCTCTCCTCTGTATATCTCTCATCCCCCCCCATCTTCCCTCTCTATATATCTCTCCATCCCCCCCATCTCTCCCTCTATATATCTCTCCATCCCCCCATCTCTCCCCTCTATATATCTCTCCATCCCCCCACTTCTCTGTATATCTCCATCCCCATCTTCCTCTATATATATCTCCATCCCCCCATCTCCCTCTATATATCTCCCCCATCCCCCCCCATCTCCTCTGTATATCTCTCCATCCCCCCCATCTCTCTCCCTCTATATAATTTCCATCCCCCCATCTCTCCCTCTATATATCTTCCTACATCCCCATCTCTCCCTCTCTATATATCTCTCCATCCCCCCATCTCTCCCTCTATATATCTCTCCATCCCTCCATCCTCCTCTATATATCTCTCCATCCTCCCATCTCTCTCCTCTATATCTCTCCATCCCCATCTCTCCTCTTATATATCTTCCCTCTCCCTCCTCTCATCTCTCTCCTCTCTATATATCTCTCCATCCCCATCTCTCCCTCTATATATCTCCATCCTCCCCATCTCTCCTCTATATATCTCTCTCCATCCCCCCACCCTCTCCCTCTATATATCTCTCCATCCCCCCATCTCTCCCCTCTATATATCTCTCCATCCCCCATCTTCCCTCTGTATATCTCTCTCCCATCCCCCCCCATCTCTCCCTCTCTATATATCTCTCCATCCCCCCATCTCCTCTATATATCTCCATCCCCCCATCTCTCCTCTATATATCTTCTTCCAAATTCCCCATCTCTCCCTCTATATATCTCTCCATCCCCCCATCTCTCCCCTCTATATCTCTCCATCCCCCCATCTTCCCTCTCTATATACTCCTCCACTCTCCCCCATCTCCCTCTCTGTATACTTCTCCATCCCCCCATCTTCCCTCCCCCCCATCTCTCCCCTCTATATATCTCTCCATCCCCCCCATCTCTCCCCTCTATCTCTCCATCCTCCATCTCCTCTATATATCTCTCCATCCCCCCATTCCCTCCCTCTGTATATCTCCTCTCCAACCCCCCATCTCTCCTCCTCCCTACTCCTCCTCTATATATCTCTCCATCCCCTCATCTCCCCTCTGTATATCTCCATCCCCCCATCTCTCCTCTATATATCTCTCCATCCTCTCATCTCCCTCTCTATATATCTCTCCCCATCCTCCATCCTCTCTATATATCTCTCCCCATCCTCCTCATCTCCCTCTATATCTCCATCCCCCCATCTCCTCTATATATCTCTCCATCCCCCATCTCTCTCCCCTCTATATATCTCTCCATCCCCATCTCTCCCTCTATATATTCCTCTCTCTCCATCCCCCCATCTCCTCTATACATCTTCCAGCAGTTCAGCCTCGTTCAGCGAAGAAGCTGTGTCCATCATAACATCTATTTCCCTGAGGGCATATGACATTTAGATTACTGGTCGAATGTAGCAGACGCCCTTATCCAGAGCAACTTATAGGAGCTGTTAGGGTTAAGGGCCTTGCTCAATGGCACATCGACTGTTTTTTCACCTCAGGGATTCGACAGCTCAGGGATTCGAACCAGTGACCTTCCGGTTACTGGCCCAATACTCTTAACCGCTAGGCTATTCGGTCAGACCATGACAGACAGTTGAGCTTAGTGGTGGTGCTATGTCTCTGGAGCTATTGAAATGAAAGGTAAATAGTGTAAATCATTGACATAATGATTTCAGCATGTGGAATAGATCTATAAATGTGTAAATGATGAGTTGTGAACACAAAATAATAATCTGTAGTTAAACACATAAGCAAATATGATCAGTGATAAATGATAAATAAAGGTAAATAAAATTTAAAAAACTGATTTTTGTGAATTTGAAGAAAAAATGTAATTTGTAGTTGTAATCACATTGGCAAACGTGTAACTTAATATTGGTGAGTACTAATTGCATCTGTACACCTGCACATGTCAATTTTGCTCAGACTTTTGGCAGTGCTTTAGAGCCCTACCCTGACAAATATTCGTAGATGTGCAAACAGCCATTTGCTAGCAAGGAGAGAGCACTACTGTATAATATAGTAATGGGTCGTTCGCGTTTTTCTGCAGATAAGTTACAAAATAATTCTCTAAAGAGGGTGAATCTTCACTAAAGAAACAATATAGTAGGGAGTGCCACCAATCTGATCCATGCTGATGATAAGAATGGGGAAGACTCAATGCCCATCACTAGTATAGTAAGAATGGGAAAGACTCAATGCCCCATCACTAGTATAATAAGAATGGGGAAGACTCCAATGCCCCATCACTAGTATAGTAAGAATGGGGAAGACTCAATGCCCATCACTAGTATAATAAGAATGGGGAAGACTCAATGCCCATCACTAGTATAGTAAGAATGGGAAAGACTCAATGCCCCATCACTAGTATAATAAGAATGGGGAAGACTCAATGCCCCATCACTAGTATAGTAAGAATGGGGAAGACTCAATGCCCATCACTAGTATAATAAGAATGGGGAAGACTCAATGCCCCATCACTAGTATAGTAAGAATGGGGAAGACTCAATGCCCCATCACTAGTATAGTAAGAATGGGGAAGACTCAATGCCCCATCACTAGTATAATAAGAATGGGAAGAAAGATATATATAAGGGAAGACAAAGACCCAATGCCCATCACTAGTATAGTAAGAATGACCAATGCCCTACTGCTCAATGCCCCATCACTAGTATAGTAAGAATGGGGAAGACTCAATGCCCCATCACTAGTATAGTAAGAATGGGGAAGACTCAATGCCCCATCACTAGTATAGTAAGAATGGGGAAGACTCAATGCCCCATCACTAGTATAGTAAGAATGGGGAAGACTCAATGCCCCATCACTAGTATAGTAAGAATGGGGAAGACTCAATGCCCCATCACTAGTATAGTAAGAATGGGGAAGACTCAATGCCCCATCACTAGTATAGTAAGAATGGGGAAGACTCCAATGCCCCATCACTAGTATAGTAAGAATGGGGAAGACTCAATGCCCCATCACTAGTATAGTAAGAATGGGAAGACTCAATGCCCCATCACTAGTATAGTAAGAATGGGGAAGACTCAATGCCCCATCACTAGTATAGTAAGAATGGGAAGACTCAATGCCCCATCACTAGTATAGTAAGAATGGGGAAGACTCAATGCCCCATCACTAGTATAATAAGAATGGGGAAGACTCAATGCCCCATCACTAGTATAGTAAGAATGGGGAAGACTCAATGCCCCATCACTAGTATAGTAAGAATGGGGAAGACTCAATGCCCCATCACTAGTATAGTAAGAATGAGGAAGACTCAATGCCCCATCACTAGTATAATAAGAATGGGGAAGACTGTCAAAATAAAATCTGAACCAATTACATTAATTTGGGGACAGGTCAAAAAGCATTACACATTTATGGCCATTTTACTTAGCTAGCTTGCACTTGCTAGCTAATTTGTCCTATTTAGCTAGCTGTCCTGGGATATAAACATTGAGTTGTTATTTTACCTGAAATGCACAAGGTCCTCTACTCCGACAATTAATCCACACATAAAATGGTCAACCGAATCATTTCTAGTCATCTCTCCTCCTTCCAGGCTTTTTCTTCTCTGGACTTTATATTGTGATTGGCAACTTTCATAAATTAGGTGCATTACCGCCACCGACCTGCTCTCTGCCTTCAGTCACCCACATGGGTATAACTAATGGGGAGATGGGCATGTGGGTACCTGCTTCTATAAACCAATGAGAATATGGGGAGAGGTGGGACTTGTAGCGCGATTCGCCAGAAATAGAACTGACTTCTATTTTAGCCCTTGGCAACGCAGACGCTCGTTGGTGCAATAATTGAATAATATAGATTTCTAACTTTATTTTACGCAACGCGAGCGGTGTAGTCAGCCTGTTAGGATCTGAAGAAAATCCATGCATGAAACGTAAACATGAAACACCATGTAACGATTACTGACTAACATTTTAGGCTTGAACAAATCTTGTGTTACAATTATGACGTACAATAACACCTTTCAGAGATTTGGCAGTTTCATCTCATTAACTAAACAAATGTACACCAAACGGCCTGTGAGGAGTGCTACACAAACAAGCATAACACGGTATTAAAAAACTAAACAGAAGTCAGGGAAATCGGAAACAGGTATCCTGCACTTTTCAAGTTAAGCCTCCGTTCTCTATCACACGTCAGTTGAGTTTTAGATAGCTAATGGATTTGTTTGCCAGCGCAATTCTAGATAGCGGTAGCTGTATTATGCCTACAACAGTGTAGTTTCAGTCTTCTAGAGGTGTCTCTCTACAGCATGGGCATATCTCTTGCTGACGTGGACATCCCCATGCATGCACCTTAATGTAGGACTATATGCCTACTAGCCAAATAAAGTGCAGAGCATGATGCGTGCTCATCACTCATCATTCCAACATATCTGATCATTTAATTCATCCTTCAGTCAGTTCAGTCAGTCAGTATGCCATCCTTCAGTCAGTTCAGTCAGTCAGTATGCCATCCTTCAGTCAGTTCAGTCAGTCAGTATGCCATCCTTCAGTCAGTTCAGTCAGTCAGTATGCCATCCTTCAGTCAGTTCAGTCAGTCAGTATGCCATCCTTCAGTCAGTTCAGTCAGTCAGTATGCCATCCTTCAGTCAGTTCAGTCAGTCAGTATGTCATCCTTCAGTCAGTTCAGTCAGTCAGTATGCCATCCTTCAGTCAGTCAGTATGCCATCCTTCAGTCAGTTCAGTCAGTCAGTATGCCATCCTTCAGTCAGTCAGTATGCCATCCTTCAGTCAGTTCAGTCAGTCAGTATGTCATCCTTCAGTCAGTCATCGTGCCCATAGAATATATCATGGTGCCCATAGAATATATCATGGTGCCCATAGAATATATCATGGTGCCCATAGAATATATCATGGTGCCCATAGAATATATCATGGTGCCCATAGAATATATCATGGTGCCCATAGAATATATCATGGTGCCCATAGAATATAGCATGGTGCCCATAGAATATATCATGGTGCCCATAGAATATAGCATGGTGCATCATGGTGCCCATAGAATATATCATGGTGCCCATAGAATATAGCATGGTGCCCATAGAATATATCATGGTGCCCATAGAATATATCATGGTGCCCATAGAATATATCATGGTGCCCATAGAATATATCATGGTGCCCATAGAATATATCATGGTGCCCAAAGAAAACGCAGCCCTTTGGGCCTCAGGCCATCATCATTGAGTGTGCAAAGCTGTCATCAAGGCAAAGGGTGGCTTTTTGAAGAATTGAAAACATAAAATATATTTGGCTACTACATGATTCCATATGTGTTTATTTCATAGTTTTTATGTCTTGACTATTATTCTGCAATGTAGAAAAAGGCTCTTCCATCCCATTACTCAAATCTAATAACAGTCACACAATTTCCCTCCCATATTGCTGGCACTGAAATGGAACATGTTCCACTGTCTCCATCTCCATGTGTATGTGACCAATAACATCTGCTAACCATGTGTATGGACCAATAACATCTGCTAACCATGTGTATGGACCAATAACATCTGCTAACCATGTGTATGTGACCGATAACCATGTGTATGTGACCAATAACATCTGCTAACCATGTGTATGTGACCAATAACATCTCCTAACCATGGGTATGGACCAATAACATCTGCTAACCATGTGTATGTGACCAATAACATCTGCTAACCATGTGTATGGACCAATAACATCTGATAACCATGTGTATGTGACCAATAACATCTGATAACCATGTGTATGTGACCAATAACATCTGATAACCATGTGTATGTGACCAATAACATCTGATAACCATGTGTATGTGACCAATAACATCTGCTAACCTATGTGTATGTGACCAATAACATCTGATAACCATGTGTATGTGACCAATAACATCTGCTAACCATGTGACCAATAACATCTGCTAACCATGTGTATGTGACCAATAACATCACAACATGTGTATGTGACCAATAACATCTGCTAACCATGTGTATGTGACCAATAACATCTGATAACCATGTGTATGAACCAATAACATCTGATAACCATGTGTATGTGACCAATAACATCTGCTAAATATGTGTATGTGACCAATAACATCTGCTAACCATGTGTATGTGACCAATAACATCTGCTAACCATGTGACCAATAACATCTGCTAACCATGTGTATGTGACCAATAACATCTGCTAAATATGTGTATGTGACCAATAACATCTGATAACCATGTGTATGTGACCAATAACATCTGCTAACCATGTGACCAATAACATCTGCTAACCATGTGTATGTGACCAATAACATCTGATAACCATGTGTTTGTGACCAATAACATCTGCTAACCATGTGACCAATAACATCTGCTAACCATGTGTATGTGACCAATAACATCTGATAACCATGTGTATGTGACCAATAACATCTGCTAACCATGTGACCAATAACATCTGCTAACCATGTGTATGTGACCAATAACATCCCCAGTATAACCATGTGTATGTGACCAATAACATCTGCTAACCATGTGTATGTGACCAATAACATCTGCTAACCATGTGTATGTGACCAATAACATCTGCTAACCATGTGTATGTGACCAATAACATCTGATAACCATGGGTATGTGACCAATAACATCTGATAACCATGTGTATGTGACCAATAACATCTGCTAACCATGGGTATGTGACCAATAACATCTGCTAACCATGTGTATGTGACCAATAACATCTGCTAACCATGTGTATGTGACCAATAACATCTGCTAACCATGTGTATGTGACCAATAACATCTGCTAACCATGTGTATGTGACCAATAACATCTGCTAACCATGTGTATGTGACCAATAACATCTGCTAACCATGTGTATGTGACCAATAACATCTGCTAACCATGTGTATGTGACCAATAACATCTGCTAACCATGGGTATGTGACCAATAACATCTGCTAACCATGGGTATGTGACCAATAACATCTGCTAACCATGGGTATGTGACCGATAACATCTGCTAACCATGTGTATGTGACCAATAACATCTGCTAACCATGTGTATGTGACCAATAACATCTGCTAACCATGTGTATGTGACCAATAACATCTGCTAACCATGTGGTATGTGACCAATAACATCTGCTAACCATGTGTATGTGACCGATAACAATTGATTTGATGTCCGAGGGTTCCGAGTTCCCAGTTGTCTTGAACGCGGGGTGTGTGATGTCACTACGCAGATGGACGCCTCTACGCCAGTCTCTCCATTCATGTCCACCAGAGAGGAAGAGGACGAGAGAGGTCAACTCCCTCCGGGTGTGCCGCTCACCAAGCAAGGAGTTGTTGTATGGAGGTCAATGAGAGTGTCGAATTTGGTCGACAATAAAAATAAATTTAAAAAAATAACAAATGTAATTGCTTATATAGCTAAGTGAGATTTATTTGACCGAATATAAGTTTCGTAATGTATAAGCTTTAACTCTTGAACTGGAATAAGTAGGACACGTGACATCCCGGTGCGACGTCGACTCGAGATGGTCATGCATTATTCATGAGGCGTAGCGACGCTCACCGCTGAATACAGGCGATGACGTCAACAACCCTCATCACATATTCAACATGGGATTACAATAATGACATGTAAATCCACCAATCCAAAGAAAGGAGAGGCGGGATCTAGACAGCCCGCCGTGCTGATTGGTGGACAACGACTCCCGTATTGGTAGGACAGAGATGCATGTCTCTTGTCAGTATATCCATAATCACACACAACACGTTTCCCTCTCTCTTCTGTTTGCTGGGATCTGAACTGGCTTAGGGAGTCGAGTTATCCTCCAAACAGACCGCGAACTACCCGGCAATGTCAACTACCTCTCCCCCCACCCCACCGGCGGAGGTTTCGGCGGGGACAGAGGCATGCTTCCCCCCGGGGTACAAGCCTTTCCATCCCGAAGAGCATGGCCTGGACGCCGGCTTCCGCCTGACGGGCTTCTCGGATATGAAGGGATGAGGGTGCAAGGTCCCCCAGGAGGCGCTGCTCAAACTCCTGGCGGGACTGGAGCCTCACCGGCCGGGGGACACCGGGGACCAAGGCACCGATTTCGGACAACTCACTCCCAACAACACCTCCGCTGGCCCCCGACTAGGTAGCTAGCTTGTTAGCATAGCTAGCTAAATTATATTCCTTTTCAAGTCAACTTGGCAAGTTTATTTAAAGTAGCTAACTTTGTATTATTATTATTATTATTATTATTATTATTATCAAACTAACATAAGCTGATTTAGCTAACTATGTCGTGGCTAAGTTACCAATGCAGCCATATGAGCTAGCTAACAAACATGTCCCTTCTCCTGCTAGTTGAAGTTGGGGCTGTTCCCGGTGCGTCTTATCTCTGCTGATGGTGTCTTACTCAACATGCTAGTTGAAGTTGGGGCTGTTCCCGGTGCGTCTTATCTCTGCTGATGGTGTCTTACTCAACATGCTAGCTGAAGTTGGGGCTGTTCCCGGTGCGTCTTATCTCTGCATCTCTGCTGATGGTGTCTTACTCAACATGCTAGCTGAAGTTGGGGCTGTTCCCGGTGCGTCTTATCAGCAGAGATGCAGAGATGGTGTCTTACTCAACATGCTAGCTGAAGTTGGGGCTGTTCCCGGTGCGTCTTATCTCTGCATCTCTGCTGATGGTGTCTTACTCAACATGCTAGCTGAAGTTAGCTGTTAAAAGTGTCGTCTTATCTCTGCATCTCTGCTGATGGTGTCTTACTCAACATGCTAGTTGAAGTTGGGGCTGTTCCCGGTGCGTCTTATCTCTGCATCTCTGCTGATGGTGTCTTACTCAACATGCTAGCTGAAGTTGGGGCTGTTCCCGGTGCGTCTTATCTCTGCTGATGGTGTCTTACTCAACATGCTAGTCTGCTGATGGTGTCTTACTCAACATGCTAGCTGAAGTTAGGGCTGTTCGGTGCATCTCTGCATCTCTGCTGATGGTGTCTTACTCAACATGCTAGCTGAAGTTGGGGCTGTTCCGGTGCCTTATCTCTGCATCTCTGCTGATGGTGTCTTACTCAACATGCTAGTTGAAGTTGGGGCTGTTCCCGGTGCGTCTTATCTCTGCATCTCTGCTGATGGTGTCTTACTCAACATGCTAGTTGAAGTTGGGGCTGTTCCCGGTGCGTCTTATCTCTGCATCTCTGCTGATGGTGTCTTACTCAACATGCTAGCTGAAGTTGGGGCTGTTCCCGGTGCGTCTTATCAGCAGAGATGCAGAGATGGTGTCTTACTCAACATGCTAGCTGAAGTTAGGGCTGTTCCCGGTGCGTCTTATCTCTGCTGATGGTGTCTTACTCAACATGCTAGCTGAAGTTGGGGCTGTTCCCGGTGCGTCTTATCTCTGCATCTCTGCTGATGGTGTCTTACTCAACATGCTAGTTGAAGTTGGGGCTGTTCGGTCGTCTTATC
The DNA here is from genome assembly GCA_030435695.1 of Brachymystax lenok tsinlingensis. NCBI lineage: Eukaryota > Metazoa > Chordata > Actinopteri > Salmoniformes > Salmonidae > Brachymystax > Brachymystax lenok. Next base: position 185,972 of record CM059802.1, read on the forward strand.
TCTGCATCTCTGCTGATGGTGTCTTACTCAACATGCTAGTTGAAGTTGGGGCTGTTCATGCCTTATCTCTGCATCTCTGCTGATGGTGTCTTACCCAACATGCTAGTTGAAGTTGGGGCTGTTCGGTGCGTCTTATCTCTGCATCTCTGATGGTGTCTTACTCAACATGCTAGTTGAAGTTAGGGCTGTTCCAAAAGTGCGTCTTATCTCTGCTGATGGTGTCTTACTCAACATGCTAGTTGAAGTTGGGGCTGTTCCCAAAGGCGTCTTATCTCTGCATCTCTGCTGATGGTGTCTTACTCAACATGCTAGTTGAAGTTGGGGCTGTTCGGTCGTCTTATCTCTGCATCTCTGCTGATGGTGTCTTACTCAACATGCTAGTTGAAGCATCTCTGCTGATGGTGTCTTACTCAACATGCTAGTTGAAGTTGGGTCTCTGCATCTCTGCTGATGGTGTCTTACTCAACATGCTAGTTGAAGTTGGGGCTGCTGCATCTCTGCTGATGGTGTCTTACTCCTGCATCTCTGCTGATGGTGTCTTACTCAACATGCTGGTTGAAGTTGGGGCTGTTCCCGGTGCGTCTTATCTCTGCATCTCTGCTGATGGTGTCTTACTCAACATGCTAGTTGAAGCTTATCTCTGCTGATGGTGTCTTACTCAACATGCTAGGCATCTCTGCTGATGGTGTCTTACCCAACATGCTAGTTGAAGTTGGCTGATGGTGTCTTACTCAACATGCTAGCTGAAGTTGGGGCTGTTCGGTGCGTCTTATCTCTGCATCTCTGCTGATGGTGTCTTACTCAACATGCTAGTTGAAGTTGGGGCTGTTCTCGTCTTATCTGCATCTCTGCTGATGGTGTCTTACTCAACATGCTAGTTGAAGTGGGGCTGTTCGTGCGTCTTATCTCTGCATCTCTGCTGATGGTGTCTTACTCAACATGCTAGTTGAAGTTGGGGCTGTTCTCGGTCGTCTTATCTCTGCTGATGGTGTCTTACTCAACATGCTAGTTGAAGTTGGGGCTGTTCGGTGCGTCTTATCTCTGCTGATGGTGTCTTACTCAACATGCTAGCTGAAGTGGCTGTTCTTTATCTCAACTCATGCTAGCTAGTTGGGGCTGTTCCGTGCGGCCTTATCTCTGCTGATGGTGTCTTACTCAACATGCTAGTTGAAGTTGGGGTGCGGTGCGTCTCTGCTTATCTCTGCTGATGGTGTCTTACTCAACATGCTAGTTGAAGTTGGGGCTGTTCCCGGTCTTATCTCTGCATCTCTGCTGATGGTGTCTTACTCAACATGCTAGCTGAAGTTGGGGCTGTTCCGGTCGTCTCTATCTCTGTACAGCTGATGGTGTCTTACTCAACATGCTAGGTTGGAGATTGGGGCTGTTCGGTCGTCTTATCTCCTCTCTGCTGATGGTGTCTTACTCAACATGCTAGTTGAAGTTGGGGCTGTTCCCGGTGCGTCTTATCTCTGCATCTCTGCTGATGGTGTCTTACTCAACATGCTAGTTGAAGTTGGGGCTGTTCCCGGTGCGTCTTATCTCTGCATCTCTGCTGATGGTGTCTTACTCAACATGCTAGCTGAAGTTGGGGCTGTTCCCGGTGCGTCTTATCTCTGCTGATGGTGTCTTACTCAACATGCTAGCTGAAGTTGGGGCTGTTCCCGGTGCGTCTTATCTCTGCATCTCTGCTGATGGTGTCTTACTCAACATGCTAGTTGAAGTTGGGGCTGTTCCCGGTGCGTCTTATCTCTGCATCTCTGCTGATGGTGTCTTACTCAACATGCTAGTTGAATCTCATCTCTGCTGATGGTGTCTTACTCAACATGCTAGTTGGAAGTTGGGGCTGTTCCGGTGCTGCCTTATCTCTGCATCTCTGCTGATGGTGTCTTACTCAACATGCTAGTTGAAGTTGGGGCTGTTCCCGGTGCGTCTTATCTCTGCATCTCTGCTGATGGTGTCTTACTCAACATGCTAGTTGAAGTTGGGGCTGTTCCCGGTGCGTCTTATCTCTGCATCTCTGCTGATGGTGTCTTACTCAACATGCTAGTTGAAGTTGGGGCTGTTCCCGGTGCGTCTTATCTCTGCTGATGGTGTCTTACTCAACATGCTAGTTGAAGTTGGGGCTGTTCCCGGTAAATGGCCTTATCTCTGCATCTCTGCTGATGGTGTCTTACTCAACATGCTAGCTGAAGTTGGGGCTGTTCGGCGTCTTATCTCTGCTGATGGTGTCTTACTCAACATGCTAGCTGAAGTTGAGACATTTCGATCTTATCTCTGCCTGATGGTGTCTTACTCAACATGCTAGTTGAAGTTGGGCTGCATCTCTGCTGATGGTGTCTTACTCAACATGTGCATCTCTGCTGATGGTGTCTTACTCAACATCTTCTCTGCTGATGGTGTCTTACTCAACATGCTAGGGGCTGTCTGCATCTCTGCTGATGGTGTCTTACTCAACATGCTAGGTTGAAGTTGGGGCTGTTCCGGTCGTCTTATCTCTGCATCTCTGCTGATGGTGTCTTACTCAACATGCTAGCTGAAGTTGGGGCTGTTCCCAGGCCTCATCTCTGCTGATGGTGTCTTACTCAACATGCTAGTTGAAGTTGGGGCTGTTCCCGGTGCGTCTTATCTCTGCATCTCTGCTGATGGTGTCTTACTCAACATGCTAGTTGAAGTTGGGGCTGTTCGGTCGTCTTATCTCTGCATCTCTGCTGATGGTGTCTTACTCAACATGCTAGTTGAAGTTGGGGCTGTTCCGCAAGGTCGTCTTATCTCTGCATCTCTGCTGATGGTGTCTTACTCCAACATGCTAGCTGAAGTTTTGTCTTATCAGCAGAGATGCAGAGATGGTGTCTTACTCAACATGCTAGCTGAAGTTGCTGCATCTCTGCTGATGGTGTCTTACTCAACATGCTAGTTATCTCTGCATCTCTGCTGATGGTGTCTTACTCATCTCTGCATCTCTGCTGATGGTGTCTTACTCAACATGCTAGTTGAAGTCTCTCATCTCTGCTGATGGTGTCTTACTCAACATGCTAGTTGAACATCTCTGCTGATGGTGTCTTACTCAACATGCTAGCTGAAGTTGATCTCTGCAGAGATGGTGTCTTACTCAACATGCTAGCTGAAGTTCATCTCTGCTGATGGTGTCTTACTCAACATGCTAGAAGCCTGTTCTGCATCTCTGCTGATGGTGTCTTACTCAACATGCTAGTTGAAGTTAGGCTGTTCCTGCATCTCTGCTGATGGTGTCTTACTCAACATGCTAGTTGAAGTTGTCTTATCTCTGCTGATGGTGTCTTACTCAACATTTGGCGGTTCGTCTTATCTCTGCATCTCTGGCTGTTCGTCTTATCTCTGCATCTCTGCTGATGGTGTCTTACTCAACATGCTAGTTGAAGTTGGCTGTTCTTATCTCTGCATCTCTGCTGATGGTGTCTTACTCAACATGCTAGTTGAAGTTGGGGCTGTCCCAGTGTGCCTTAATCTCTGCTGATGGTGTCTTACTCAACATGCTAGCTGAAGTTGGTTCTGATGGTGTCTTACTCAACATGCTAGCTGAAGTTACCCATGCTGTTCCGGAGTCTTATCTCTGCATCTCTGCTGATGGTGTCTTACTCAACATGCTAGTTGAAGTTAGAGGCTGTTATCTCTGCATCTCTGCTGATGGTGTCTTACTCAACATGCTCTGCTGATGGTGTCTTACTCAACATGCTAGCTGAAGTTGGGGCTGTTCCCGGTAGCATCTTATCAGCAGAGATGCAGAGATGGTGTCTTACTCAACATGCTAGCTGAAGTTAGGGCTGTTCTCAAAGCTGAAGTTAGGGCTGTCGGTCGTCTTATCTCTGCTGATGGTGTCTTTACTCAACATGCTAGTTGAAGTTGGGGCTGTTCGGTGCGTCTTATCTCTGCATCTCTGCTGATGGTGTCTTACTCAACATGCTAGTTGGCTGATGGTGTCTTACTCAACATGCTAGCTCTCTGCTGATGGTGTCTTACTCAACATGCTAGTTGAAGTTGGGGCTGTTCCCGTCTCTATCTCTGCATCTCTGCTGATGGTGTCTTACTCAACATGCTAGTTGGAAGTTGTCTTATCTCTGCATCTCTGCTGATGGTGTCTTACTCAACATGCTAGCTGAAGTTGGGGCTGTTTCTTATCTCTGCATCTCTGCTGATGGTGTCTTACTCAACATGCTAGTTGTGCATCTCTGCTGATGGTGTCTTACTCAACATGCTAGTTTCAACATGCTAGTTGAAGTTGGCTGCATCTCTGCTGATGGTGTCTTACTCAACATGCTAGCTGAAGTTGGGGCTGTTCCCGGTGCGTCTTATCTCTGCATCTCTGCTGATGGTGTCTTACTCAACATGCCAGCTAACTGCTGTTAGGAAATGAATAACTTTGGCTAGGTCCACCGTGTTCAGACGGGTAACTGATTACGGTGAGGGTGTGTTGTCCTTCATAAACGGGTGAACGTATTATTTCTTCCCGGTACTTGGACCTCCAGAAATTATGGGCCTAGTCATAGAATTCCATATTGAACCCCTATTAATTAAATAGGATCTCTGTGGGCCTATTCATAAAAATGGCATTTAACTTTTAATAATGTATTACCTTTTTTTATTGTGGCTTAAGTCATGATTTAAAAATATATAATTTTGTCAAATCACTTCAAAGGGCTCCTTTACTCAACTTGGTCTCAGAGCATTTCGTATTATTCTGCACGTCAATCCGAGAAGCTACATTTAGTATGATATGTTACGTTTCGTATGGTATCAATTAATTTGTGGATGTCCTAGACCAGCGTTTCTGAATCGTGGTCCTGGGGACCCAAAGGTGGTGCATGTTTCATGTTTGCCTTGGCACTACTCTGAGCTCTGATGATTTTGAATCAGGTTTAGCATTAAGGCAACAACTAAAATGTGCACCCCCTTGGGTCCCCAGGATCAGGATTAAGAAACACTGTCATAGACTCATTCCGTAAGATATGTGACAAATTCCAATTCGTGTTATGTTTTGCAAAATGTGCAATATGTTACAAAATCTAACTAGGTGGCTAACATTAGCTAGCTCGCTAAGGGTTAAGTTAGGTAAAGGGTCAGTGGAAGGGTTAGCTAACATGCTAAGTAGCTGCTAAGTAGCTAAAGTTGTCTATGATTCGATGTTGATGTGAACGTCTAGCAACCTTTGGGTTGAATAACAGTGATGACATCAAAACTAGGAAATAACACATGGATTCATGTAGTAACCCCAAATATTGATCTTATATTTGAGATTCTTCAAAGTAGCCACCCTTTGCCTTGATGACAGCTTTGCACAGTCTTGGCATTATCTCAACCAGCTTCACGAGGTAGTCACCTGGAATGCATTTCAATTAACAGGTGTGCCTTGTTAATCGTACATTTTTGGCATTTCTTTCCTTATTTTCATCCCCGTTCATAAATCAATCAGTCAATCATTGCATACCATGGTAGCATGAATATTGTTAAGTGTGTGTGTGTGTGTGTGTGTGAAGGTATAGGCATGGACTCCTGTGTGGTCCCTCAGCGACATGGAGGCCTCTCATTGGTCCAAACGACAGACTTCTTCTACCCTCTGGTGGAGAGGTCCCCTATAAGAGCCGTGCGTCCACACGAGTTCTGACACCTGACTTTTAACTCCTGACCTCCACTGTAACCTCATCTCCTAACCTTTCTTAGGGCAGGATTTATGCCCCAACTTATATCTGTATGAGTGAATTACGTTTAATTTTCTTGTCAAATCGCCAGTTGGTGACCCATCCCTTACGAGATTGTATGTCTCTCTCTCTCTCCTTCCCCACATCTCTCCACATCTCCCCATCTCTCTTCTCTCTCACCCATCTCTCCCCACATCTCTACACCCCACTAGGGAAGGATGGCATGTGCTAATGGTCCTCCAAAAGTGATCTCTATGCTATGGGGCATCACAGAGTGTGACAACATGTTGATGCTACTCAGTGTCAGCCAGAAGATGTCTGAGAAGGTAGGTAACCTCATGACATCATTCTGATGCTACTCAAATCCAATTTTATTTGTCACATACACATGGTTAGCAGATGTTAATGCGAGTGTAGCGAAATGCTTGTACTTCTAGTTCCGATGCAGTAGTAATCTCAACAAGTAATCTAACAAATTCACAACAACTACCTTATACACAAACTTGTATGCCATCTGTAAATACAAATACATTTGTTAAATTACGAGCCTAGTAGGTTTAGCCACAAAAGGTCAGCAACCTTCTCGCTAGGCATGATTGGCTGAGACAATGAGTGGGCTGGACATGTCGAGAGAGGAGTTTGGATTGGTCTGCCATGTAGCCTGCTTCTGTCTATTGGAGCAGGTCAGTAAGTCTAGGTAATTCTTTCTGACGAGGCTTTAAAAAATAAAAATAAATAATGTATTGCGTGCTCTGATTACGCCAAGTGTTGCGTAATTCTTTCTGCAGGCTTTAAAAATAAAATAAATAATGTATTGCGTAATACAATTGCATAAGTGTTGCGCTCCACTTTCTGTACAACCGAGTTTTGAAATCAGTGGAATTTGAGTATGATAGCTAAGGTGATGAAGAAAACACCTGTCTCCGGATTACATCTTCAAACTATGGGCAACCGTGGCATCTGTGACAGGAGACGCGTCCATCCATGATAGTCTAGCTAGCTACATTTTTAGATATTACACGTTTCTTATGTTGACAAAGTTCATTTCAAGTTAAAATTAGCGCTGTGCTAACGGCTGCGTAACTAGTGTGTGATCTTATTATTAGTGTGATCTCAGCCATTATCTCAGCCATTTGCTTGGCTAGTTATAGCCTAATGTTAGCTAGGTAACATTGAACCTGGTTGGTTAGCTACCTGCAGATTCACCCAGGGTAGTAACAACATGAGTTGGGATTATGGTTCGTTCATAACCTTCCTGGTTAAAACCTTTTTCAGCAAGACCGATCTGACAAAGGTGGTGGAGTGTCAATCTTTACCAAGTAGCACCTTCAGTGCTCGGTTGTCTCCACCAAGTCTGTCCCAAAACAATTTGATTTGCTGGTTTTAAGCACTACACTTTCAAATAGCTCTTTGTTGACTGTTGCTGGGTGCTATAGTCTCGTCAGCCGGCCTGTACCCTACACCTTGTACCCTAGCTCTCTCTGCCCTTAAGCTCTCCTGCCTCTCCTGGCCCCTTACTACTAGTCTGAATTTGTCCTGCTAGGTGACCTAAACTGGGACATGCTTAAACCACCTGACCAAGTCCTAAAGCAGTAAGCATTCTATGATTATTCCTTTCTTTATCAGACTTATTACCAACCTCAAGGTATGACTCTAAAAAGCCAGAAAAGACTGCTCTCCTTGATGTTATCTCTACTCACAAATAATCCTGATAGGTATCAGTCTGGTGTTTTCTGTAATGACCTTTAGTGATCCACTGTTTTACAGCTGTGTTCGTGTAATGGCTGCTTTCGGTGAAGACCTGTCCTGATTTGGCTGCTAGGCGGCTTGCTAAAACTAATAGAGCTGACAGCCTTCCTTCATGAACCTGGCCTTCTGTAAATTGGTATAGAATCAAGCAGACCCTCTGTTTATTGTAAGTGGCCTTAGATGTTAGCAAACCTGCGCTATAAAGGTAATTGAGGTAAAACAGGCCATTTGAGCCCTGGTTCGACCGTGATCTTTTTGAAGCATTCCACCTCAAGCCCTGGTCCATTTAGGTTAAAGGACCGTGGCACCAGCATCTTGCAGGCTGACTGAGCTCTCGAAAACCAGATGAGAAATAAGTGCACTCAGGCCATATCGGAGGCCAGCGTTACTTTAAGCTGTTCTCTCTCTGTGGAGTCTAACCCAAAGAAGTGTCTGGAAAACGTTTCTGAAACGATTAAAGACCTGGAAGAATAAACCTCCTCCTCACATTGCCCAGGTCCCTATAATGTTGATGGTATAGTGGTTGTTTCTGACAAGGAGCACATGGCTGGAGCTCTTTAATCACCACTTCATTAAGTCAGGATTCCTATTTGACTCAGCCATGCCTTGGGGTTGCCATCACATTCCAACCTCCTCACATCTCCCACCCTTCTAGTAATCGACTATAACCGATGCTCTCACCACACCACATACAAAGTTTCTCCCTGCAGGCGGTGACTGGTCCAAGGTCTTTTTCCCCCTGCCCCGCTTCCTGAGTTTCTCCTGCAGGCGGTGACTGAGTCAAAGGTGCTAAGGCTACTTAAACTTGACCCCCAAAAATATCTGGGTCAGATGGTTCAGAATGCCCTATTGCTAACTTCAAAGGTTTTAAGGTTGCTGCCTGTCATGTGCCTCTGACCTTTTTAACCAGTCCTTTAACCGGGTTCTCTGGGAGGTTCCACATTAATGGGAAGGCAGCCACAGTTAGATCCTTTATTTCACTGTTTAAGGGGAGATCAAGCTGGATCCTAACTGTTATAGGCCTATTTCTATCTTGCCCTGTTTATCAAGTGTTGGAAAAATTTGTCAATAATCATCAACTGACTGTCTTTTCTTTGATGTCTATAGTATTCCTTTGGGTACTTTGCAATCTGAGTTTCCGCTTTGCAGGTTATATGGATGTGTCACTGCAACCTTAAAGGTCCTCAATGATGTCATCTACATTGCCCTTGAACATAAAAAATGTTGCATTGCTGCTATTTTTTTGTGACTAAAAATGTTGTGCTGCTATGCGATTGGCTCAGCCAAGCTTTTTGATACTTTTGTCACAGTGAGCCAGTCAGTCTGTGGCTGCAGCTAGAGGAGGTCCATCTTGTGGCCAGCTAAGGAGTATTGGTGTCTCTGCAGGGGGTCTTGGTGGCTCTGAGTTGTCTTGGCCTGGTAAACACCTCTCTCACTTGAGTGCAGTGTATAAAGTCAGAACATCTGCTGTCTCAGCCACTGCCTGCCACCAAGGGTGTACCCCAAGGCTCGATCCTAGGCCCCCCAGCTCAATTCTCATATTTACAGGTTACAACATCAGCCTCAGGCAGTAGGAACATGATCATGAAATCTATTTCTATGCAGATAATAGTCTTAGATACTCTTGCTGGCCCCCCTCCAGATTTTTGTGTTAAGCGCTCCTTGACAGCAACAACAAAGCTTTCTTGGGGTCCAACAAGCTTTCTCTGCCCTTAACCTTGTTCTTCTGAACACCTCCAAAACAAAGGTCATGTGGTTTGGTTAGGAAAATACCAAATCCCCTCCATGATGTGATTACTACACTCTGAGGTTTAGAGATTGATGATCACCTCGCCTGAAATGCTTGGGAGTATGGCTATAGGCAGTACACTGTGTCCTTCTTCTCAGCACATATCACAAGCTGGGGGCTAAAGTTAAATCTGAAACCTGTTCCTCTAGCAGCTCTTGGGGCTAAAGTTAAATCTAGACATGTTCCTCTACTCATGTGTCCTCCCTCTTTCATCCCAGCTGCCAAACTAACCCTGAATTCAGATGACCATTGTACCCATGCTAGATTACGGAGACCTGAATTTTATAAATTGGCGAGTAAATGAGGGTGCTCTCGGCTAGATGTTAGATGTTCTTTGGCCACCATTGGCCATCTTCTGCCCTTACATTATGGCACACATTACTGCACTCTTATACTCCTCTGTAAACTGGTCATCTCTCTGTACAACATACCCGTCGCAAGACCCACTGGTTGATAACTGATCATATAAAACCCTCTCTAGGCCTCACTCCCCCTATCTGAGATATCTGATGCAGCCTCTGCAGCCCTCATCCTCCACATACAAGCACCCGTTCTGCCAGTCACCAAAAGATCATAGAGAGCACACACATCCTAGGTCACTCACCTCTTTTCTGATTCGCTGCAGTTCGCTGCAGCTAGGCTGCCTTTGAGTGATGTATTGTTAGGACCTCCACATTTTATGGCACTGACACTACACTGTTGGAGCTACTAAATACAGTGGGACAAAAAGTATTTTAGTCAGCCACCAATTGTGCCCATGTTAAAAGATGAAGAGAGGCCTGTAATTTTCATCATGAGTACACACTTCAACTACAGTGACAGGCGAAATCCAAGAAAATCACTGTAGGATTTTTTATTTATTTATTTGCAAATTATGGTGGAAAATAAGTATTTGGTCAATAACAAAATTTCTCAATACTTTGTCATTGCCAACAAAGGAGTATATATAAATACAGAAAACGCGTGTCTTTCTGTATTCAAAATCTTCTACACCTGTTTCACACACTGTTGCTGGTATTTTGGCCCATTCCTCCACATGCAAGATCTCCTCTAGAGCAGTGATGTTTTGGGGGCTGTCTTGCCAGCGCTGGGATATACACTCCCTCAAACTCCCTCAAAGATTTCTCTATGGGGCTGAGAATCTCTGGAACTGGCTATCCAGGGAGCCTATCCAGGAACAAATGCTTCTTCACAAACCACTCCCTTCGTGTACCCAGTGATTGTGTTTGGATCATTGTCATGCTGAAAGACCCAGCCGTGTTCCCAATCTTCAATTGCCCTTGCTGATGGAAGGAGGTTTTCACTCAAAATCTCACGACATACATGGCCCCCAATGTTCTTTCACTTTTACTGCGGATCAGTCGTCCTGGTCCTTGCAGAAAAACAGCCCCCAAATCATGATCATTTCCACCCCTGCTTCACAGTAGGTATGGTGTTTCTTTGGATGCACAACTCAGCATTCTTTGTCCTCCAAACCACTGACTGAGTTGAGTTTTTACCAAAAATTTCTATTTTGGTTTCATATGACATTCTCCCAATCCTCATCTGGATCATCAAATGCTCTCTAGTGCTCTCATGCTTCAGGCGGGCCTGAGATGACATGGCTTAAGCTTCTGCTTGAGCACTGGATTAAGTCTGGCGGCGTGTGTGCTATACTGATGGTAGGACTTTGTTTACTTTGGTCCCAGCTCTCTGCAGGTCATTCACGTGGTGGTTCTGGGATTTTTGCCTCACCGTTCTTGTGATCATTTCTTTACGCACCCCACGGGTGAGAGATGCTTCGTGGAGCTGAGCAGCCCCAGGAAGATTCGGGATCAGTGGTCTTGTACATGTCTTCCATTTCCTAATAATTGCTCCCACAGGTTGATTTCTTCAAAAACAGAGCTGCTTACCTATTGCAGATTCAGTCCTTCCCAACCTGGTGCAGGTCTACAATTTGGTTTCTGGTGTCCTTTGACAGCTCTTTGGTCTTGGCCATAGTAGGATGTTTGGGAGTGTGACTGTTTGAGGTTGTACGGACAGGTGTCTTTTTATACTGATAACAAGTTCAAACAGGTGCCATTAATACAAGGTAATGGAGGAGTGGAGACGAGGACAGAGAACTCTTAAAGAAGAAAGTTACAACAGGTCTGTGAGCCAGAAATGAAATCTTGCTTGTTTGTATGTGACCAAATACTTATTTTCCACCATAATTAATTGTAAATAATTCATTCAATAAATCCTACAATGTGAGCATTTCTTCGGGATTTTCCTCGACTTTGTCTGTATCATAGTTGAAGTGTACCTATGATGTAGAAATTACAGGCCTCTCATCTTTTAGAGTAGAGCTTTACTGGTGGTGGCTGACAGCTTTTTTGCCCACTGTATGCGTATTTAAGTGGCTTGGGGTCTGCGATAAAATTTTTTGCTCGCGTCTGCTGGAAAATCGATATGTGACCAACAGCAACCTTGGGTGACATTTGGTAGAGAGGCTTCAGAACAACTGCCTGTTAATTTATGAACCCACTAATCTACAAATATCAGACTTTAGACATCTCATGTGATGCAACCTGTCTGGAGCACTGGTGTGTGCTGTGTGTGTGTGTGTGTGTGTGTGTGTGATGCCTAGTCAGTGTAACTTGCAGAACTGGAAGCTAGCATGTCTTGGGGGTATGATATAAAATGCCTAACCTCCCTGTTATTGTAATGGTGAGAGGTTAGCATGTCTTGGGGTATGATATAAAATGCTAACCTCCTGTTATTGTAATGGTGAGAGGTTAGCATGTCTTGGCCGTGATGAAACGAAATGCTAACGTGGTGTGTGTGTGTGTGTGTGTGTGTGTGCAGGATCGTGAGCGTGTGATGCCTCTGATGATCCGTGGTTTCGATGTCTTGGCGGTAGGATATAAAATGCTAACCTCCTGTTATTGTAATGGTGGGCGGACTTAGCGTGACTTGGGCTATGCCAGACGGTGGTCAACCCCTGGATCATCATAGGGGCGCGAGGCTAGCATGTCGCCTGCCATAAAACCCAACGAGTTCATCATGCAGAGAGGGTAGCGTGTTCTGGGGGTATGAAATTTGTGCTCTGTAGCTTTCTCTTACAAATCTTTTCTTATTTACAGTAAATATTACTCCGAAATGACGGGATCTGCTATTTCCCGTTCGTGTTATCAGTGTGTTCTGTCCAGACGGGGATCATGGTGTTATCAGTGTGTTCTGTCCAGACGGGGATCATGGTGTTTCCTGGTATCGATACTGTATCTTAGTGTGTGTGTGTGTGTGTGTGTGTGTGTGTGTGTGTGTGTGTGTAGTGTGTAGGCCAGACAGTGCAGTACCGGGGGACGTGTTGGTGCTGACCAAGCCTCTAGGAACCAGCCCAGAGGGACCGCCGCTGCAGCCAATCAGGAGAACAGCAGGTCTAGTTGTCAACGCCACCAGCGATACGCTGGACCAGGTACTGTACCATACTGCTGTCTGTCTCTGTCTGTCTGTCTGTCTTGTGGCTGGACCAGGTAGGTGATATTCTAGCATACTGGTCTGTCTGTCTGGTGGCTGGACCAGGTAAGTGATATTCTAGCATACTGGTCTGTCTGTCTGGTGGCTGGACCAGGTAAGTGATATTCTAGCATACTGGTCTGTCTGTCTGCTGGCTGGACCAGGTAAGTGATATTCTAGCCTACTGGTCTGTCTGTCTGGTGGCTGGACCAGGTAAGTGATATTCTAGCATACTGGTCTGTCTGTCTGGTGGCTGGACCAGGTAAGTGATATTCTAGCCTACTGGTCTGTCTGTCTGGTGGCTGGACCAGGTAAGTGATATTCTAGCATACTGGTCTGTCTGTCTGGTGGCTGGACCAGGTAAGTGATATTCTAGCCTACTGGTCTGTCTGTCTGGTGGCTGGACCAGGTAAGTGATATTCTAGCATACTGGTCTGTCTGTCTGGTGGCTGGACCAGGTAAGTGATATTCTAGCATACTGGTCTGTCTCTTCTCTTTCTCTCTGGAGAAGTCCGTCAGCAGCTTCTTTAGATGTTTCTGTGGTGTCCATAAAATAGGATGTCTAATTGAAAAGGTAAAGCTACAGGCCATCTCTCCTAACTTTCTTGGACTTCACTCCAAATGCCTCTATTTCTTTCTTCTTCCTGTCTCTCTCATTTAGGCAGCTTAGAGCATTGTAATGAAGATCAAGCTGGTGGTCTCTAAGGAGGAGGTGGAGCAGGCCTACCAGGAAGCCATGTTCTCCATGGCAACGCTCAACCGCACAGGTAACGCACACACTAATATAATAGGTAGCCTAGCGATTTAAGCGCATTGGGCCAGTAACCGGAAGGCCATTGGTTCGAAAGCCCTAAGCCATCAATTAAGGTAACCTCTGCACCTCTCTGATTCAGAGGGGTTAAATGTGGAAGACACATTTCTGCTGAATGCATTCAGTTAACCCCTGCCAACCTAGTCTGTAACAACCCACTGTGTGTTTGTGTGCGATCACAGCGGCAGGCCTCATGCTAATAGAAAAAATCTTCCAGGCCCACGCTGCAAACAGACGTGGACTGGTTCGCTGTTAGGGCATGCCCGTAATCAGCAAATCCATCCAGCTGTGCTGAGGTAGCCTCACATTCACAACTCACCCATCATTGCCAAGATGGCCGCCATCAGCAAGGCCTATGGAAACATCTTCAACTTGGGCTGGGGGGGATGTCTGTCTGAGGAAGACATTCTAGAGATTAGGGGTTCCAGACATTGGCTAAAATATCTGTCCGCCATATGTTTCTTTAGGACACTTGGATATTTATGTTTTTTCAGTAATCAAAGTTCTTCATGTGCTTTATGAGTAGTGTGTGATCCTAGGGTGTCAACACATCTACATTCTGGGTCTTTCTCCATTCATTTCATTTGTTTATGGACCCCGTTTTCTCCCCAATGTCGTGGTGTCCAATTGGTAGTTACAGCCTTGTCTCATCGCTGCAACTCCTCTACGGACTCGAGAGGTGAAGGTCAAGAGCCAAGGCGCCCTCAGAACACAACCCGGCGGGGAGCCAAGCGACATCCCTGCCGGACCAAACCTCTCCCTAACCCAGACGCACGCTGGGCCAATTGTGCGCCGCCTCCCATGGGTCTCCCGGCCGAGGGGCTGCGACATCTCTGGACTCGATCCCAGAATCTCTAGTGGCACAGCTAGCACTGCGATGCACTTGGGAAGCCTGTTTTATACTGTTTAATCAAACTTCAACCAAAGGTTTCTCATTTGAGATTTCTACACTGCCACCAGTAGCGCAACCAGTGTGGCCAATGCAAGGGCTGCCCAGTGTGGCTAATGCAGCGGGCTGCCCAGTGTGGCCACGTAAGGGCTGCCCAGTGTGGCCACGTAAGGGCTGCCCAGTGTGGCCAAAAGTATCTAGTCCTTCATTTTTACCAAATATTGCAATTAGACGTGAGTCACAACACGCCATGGTATGATTTGAAACAAGCCCCCCGCGGCAGCTGCACGGAGCACGGTTCCATGCACACAATAGTGCGACAGTCCCGGTTACAACGTTGGAATCATGGAAATATAATGATTATTCTATAGTTAGAATGTAAACCTGGGCACTTTGAAAACAGTTTTTGACATGACAACGAATGAATTAAAAGCAAGGGAGACGTTCATAGAAATAGGAATTAGAATACTAGTAGGATCTCTGTGGAGGCATTATTGTGACAGGGTAGGAACCAAAGTGTTGGTCAGTGCATAGGGACCCTATACATTTGACTTGTCGTGCTTATGTCTATAGGTTAAATTGGTGCGTATTTTCGTTAGTGGTTATGTAGCCTATTTGAATCTGTCAGAAAGTGCAAGAGCTGTTGGCTCATTCATTGCTGCTAGAACGAAACGTTAATCAACGTGCCCAATCAATGCTCAACAATTCTAACTGCGTGTTTTTTTGGCCACGATTTTAAAAAGAGACATTTTTTTATTTCTCAACTGGTAATTGAAGCTTCCCATTCCCCATTCAAGTGCAGGCTTGAGCATGTCACACGTTTGAATTATGCAGTATGCATTTTGAAAAACATATACAGTTGAAGTCGGAAGTTTACATACACTTAGGTTGGAGTCATTAAAACTTGTTTTTCAACCACTCCACAAATTTCTTGTTAACAAACTATATGTTTTAAGTGCAAGTCTAAGTTAGGGGACATCTACTTTGTGTACTATTAACAAGTCATTTTTCCAACAAATTTGTTAACAAACAGATTATTTCGACTCTATAATTCACTGACTATCACAATCTCCAGTGTCTGGTAGTTTATATACACTAAGTTGACTGAACAGCTTAGAAAATTCCAGAAAATGATGTCATTGCTTTAGAAGCTTCTGATAAGCTAATTGACATAATTTGAGTCAATTGGAGGTGTACCTGTGGGATGTATTTCAAGGCCTATACTCTCAAAGTAGCTCTTTGTTTGACATCATGGGAAAATCAAAATAAATGCTGGAGGAAACAGGTACCAAAGTATCTATATCGACAGTAAAACGCGAGTCCTATATCACCGACATAACCTGGAAAGGCCAGCTTCAGCAAGGAAGAAGCCACTGCTCCAAAACTGCCATGAAAAAGCTAGACTAATGGGTTTGCAACTGCACATGTGGACAAAGATTGTACTTTTTGGAGAAATGTCCTCTGGTCTGATGAAACAAAATAGAACTGTTTGTCCATAATGACTCATCATATGTGTTGGAGGAGGAAAAGGTTATTGTAATGGCTAGAATGGCGAGAGGTTAGCATGTTCCTGGTCGGTAGATATAAAATGTTCCAACCTCTCTGTTATTGTAACGGTGAGAGTTAGTATGTCTTGGGGGTATGATAAATGCCAACCTCCCCACATTGTAATGAGTTATGTCCAGTGTCTTGGGGGTATGATATAAAATGCTAGTCTCCCTGTTCCCATTGTCGCAACATGGTGAGATGAAAGTTAGCATGTCTTGGGGTATGATATAAAATGCCAACCTCCTGTTATTGTAATGGTGCAGAGGTTAGCGTGTCTTGGGGGTATGATATAAAATGCTAACCTCCCCTCAGTTAGCTGTAATGGCGAGAGGTTAGCGTGGTCCTGGTATGGTATGATATATGAAAATGCTAACCTCCCCTGTTATTGTAATGGTGAGAGGTTAGCGTGGTCTTGGGGGTATGAGTTATAGAAATGCCTACAACCTCCCTGTTATTGTAATGGCGTAGAGGTTAGCGTGTCTTGGGGGGGGGTATGATATAAAATGCCAACCTCCTCTGTTATTGTAATGGAAGTGCAGAGGTTAATGTGTCTTGGGGGTATGAATACACAGATATAAAATGCCAACCTCCCCGTTACTGCAATATATATGTCAGCATGTCTTGGGGGTATGATATAAAAATGCTAACCTCCCCTGTTGTAATGGTGAGAGGTTAGCATGTCTCTGGGTCTGATATAAAATGCTAACCTCCCCTAAGTTATTGTAATGAAGTGAGAGGTTAGCATGGTCTTGGGGGTATGATATAAAACTGCCACTAACCTCCTCTGTTATTGCAATGGTGAGAGGTTAGTGTGTCTTGGGGTATGATATAAAAATGCCTAACCTCCCTGTTATTGTAATGGTGAGAGGTTAGCGTGGTCTTGGGGGTATGATATAAAAAATGCTAACCTCCCCTAAAGGCCAGAATGGTGAGGAGGGTTAGCGTGTCTCTGGGTATGATATAAAATGCCAACCTCCTCCCTGTTACTGTAATGGTGCAGAGGTTAGCGTGTCTTGGGGGTATGATATAAAAAATGCTAACCTCCTGGGTGTTATTGTAATGGTGAGAGGTTAGCATGTCTTGGGGGTATGATATAAATGCTAACCTCCCCTGTTATTGTAATGGTGAGAGGTTAGCATGTCTTGGGGGTATGATATAAAATGCTAACCTCCCCTGTTATTGTAATTGTGAGAGGTTAGCTTGTCTTTGGGGGGTGCATGATATAAAATGCTAACCTCCCCTGTTATTGTAATGGTGAGAGGTTAGCGTGGTTCTGGGGGAGAGTATGGATATAACCTCCCTCTCTGTTATTGTAATGGTGAGAGTGTTAGTGTGTCTTTCTGGGGTATGATATAAAATGCCAACCTCCCCTGTTATTGTAATGGTGAGAGGTTAGCATGTCTTGGGGGTATGATATAACATGCTAACTCTCCCTGTTATTGTGAATGTGGTGAGAGGTTAGCTGTGTCTTGGGTGTGTATGATATACAAAAATGCCAACCTCCCCTGTTATTGTAATGGTGAGAGGTTAGCATGTCTTGGGGGTTATGATATAGAAAATGCCAACTCTCCCCAAGTTACTGTAATGGTGAGAGTGTTAGCATGTCTTGGGATATAAAATGCTAACCTCCCCTGTTATTGTAATGGTGAGAGGTTAGCATGTCTTGGGGGTATGATAGAAAATGCCAACCTCCCCTGTTATTGTAACGGTGAGAGGTTAGCATGTCTTGGGGTATGATATAAATGCCAACCTCCCCTGTTATTGTAATTCATGCAGAGGTTAGCATGTCTGGGGGTATGATGTAATCATGCTAACCTCCTGTTATTGTAACGGCGAGAGGTTAGCATGTCTTGGGGTATGGATATATGATATAAAACGCTAACCTCCCTGTTATTGTAATGGGTGAGAGGTTAGCGTGTTCTTGGGGTATGATATAAAAATGCTAACCTCCCCTGTTATTGTAAATGGTGAGAGTGTTGAAGATGGTTAGCATGTCTTGGGGTTCAGATATATAAACATGCCAACTTGGGGTTCGATATAAATGCCAACTCCCTGTTATTGCAACGCTAGAGGTTGTGCTGCCTGGGGGTATGACTATAAAAACGCTAACCTCCCAGCCCCTGTTATTGTAATGGTGAGAGGTTAAAAAGTGTCTTGGGGGTATGATATAAAATGCCAACCTCCCTGTTATTGTAATGGTGGAGAGGTTAGTGTGGTCTTGGGGGTATGATATAAAATGCTAACCTCCCCTGTTATTGTAATGGTGAGAGAGGTTAGCGTGTCTTGGGGGTATGATATAGAAAATGCCAACCTCCCCTGGTTACTGTAATGGTGAGAGGTTGAATGTGTCTTGGGGTTATGATATAAAATGCGAACCTCCCCTGTTATTGTAATGGTGAGAGGTTAGCATGTCTTGGGGGTATGATATAAAATGCTAACCTCCCCTGTTATTGTAATGGTGAGAGGTTAGCATGTCTTGGGGGTATGATATAAAATGCTAACCTCCCCTGTTATTGTAATTGTGAGAGTGTTAGTTGTCTTGGGGTATGATATAAAATGCTAACCTCCCCTGTTATTGTAATGGTGAGAGGTTAGCGGTGGTCTTAAAGATATAAATCCTCCCCTGGGTTATTGTAATGGTGAGAGGTTAGTGTGTCTTTGGGGGCATGATATAAAATGCCAACCTCCCTGTTGTCAGGTAATGGTGAGAGTGTTAGCAGTGTCTTGGGGTATGATATAACATGCCAACTCCCCACATTGTAATGGTGAGAGGTTAGCGTGTCTCGGGGTATGATATAAAATGCTAACCCCCCTGTTATTGTAATGGGTAGAGAGGTTAGCATGTCTTGGGGTTATGATAGTCGCTAACTCTCCTGTTACTGTACGGGTGAGAGGTTAGCATGTCTTGGGGTAATGATATAAAATGCCAATCCTCCCCGTTGGCTGTAATGGTGAGAGGTTAGCATGTCTCGGGGGTGTATGATATAAAATGCTAACTCTCTCTGACATACGTGTAATGGTGAGTGGTTAGCGTGTCTTGGGGGTATGATATAAAATGCCAACCTCCCATATTGTGTTGCGAGAGTGTTGTAGATATGTCCAAGGGTTATGATATAAAAATGCCAACCTCCCTGTTACTGCAATGGTGAGAGGTTAGCATGTCTTGGGATATATAAATGCCAACCTCCCCAAGTGTATTGCAAATGGAGATAGTATGTCTTGGGGTATGATATAAAATGCCAACCTCCCTGTTCTTGCAATGGTGAGAGGTTAAATATGTCTTGGGGGTATGATATATAAAAATGCTACAACCTCCCCTGTTATTGTAATGGTGAGAGTGTTAGCGTGTCTTGGGGTATGATATAAAATGCTAACCTCCCCCGTTATTGTAATGGGTGGGAGAGGTTAGCGTGTCTTGGGAAAGTATGATATAAAATGCTGAACTCCCCTGTTACTGTGAATGGTGAGAGGTTAGCATGTCTTGGGGTAATAGACTATAAAAACGCTAACTCCTCCCATGTTATTGTAATGGTGTAGAGGTTTAGCATGTCTTGGGGGGGTATGATATAAAATGCCAACCTCCCCTGTTACTGTAATGGTGAGAGGTTGTATGTCTTGGGTAGGATATAACATAGCTAACCTCCCCTGTTGCTGTAATGGTGAGAGGTTAGCATGTCTTGGGGTTATGATATAAAATGCCAACCTCCCCAAGTTACTGTAATGGTGAGAGGTTAGCATGTCTTGGGATATAAAATGCCAACCTCTCTGCTGGCTGTAATATGAGAGGTTAGCATGTCTTTGGGGGTAAGGAGAAAATGCCAACTTCCCTGTTCTTGCAATGGTGAGAGGTTAGCGTGTCTTGGGGGTATGATATAAAATGCCTAACCTCCCCTGTTATTGTAATGGTATATAAAGTTGTAGCGTGTCTCGGGGTATGATATAAAATGCCAACCTCCCGTTACTGCAAACGCCAGAGGTTAGCATGTCTTGGGGTATGATAGGTACCACAACCTCCTGTTGCAACAAGTAAGAGTGTTAGCACTATAGTCTTCTGGGGCATGACTATATGATATAAACGCCACACCTCCCCTTGTTATTGTAATGGTGTGAGGTTAGCGTGTCTTGGGGGTATGATATAAAATGCCAACCTCCCTGTTATTGCAATGGTGAAAGGTTAGCATGTTCCTGGGGTCTGGATATAAATGCTAAATCTCCCTGTTATTGCAACTAAGCAGAGGTTAGCATGTCTTGGGTATGACTATAAAAACGCCAACCTCCCCCCTGTTAGCTGCACAAGGTGAGTGGTTAGTGTGTCTTGGGGCATGATATAAAATGCCTAACCTCCCCTGTTATTGTAAATAGAGATACAGCGTGTCTTGGGGTATGACTATTGAGACCCAGCCACAGAAAATGCCAACCTCCCCTGTTATTGTAATGGTGAGAGGTTAAGCGTGTCTTGGGGGTATAGATAGGTACCAAGCTAACCTCCCCGTTACCGTAATGGTGAGAGTGTTGGAAGGTCTTGGGGTATGATATAAAATGTCACAACCTCCCCTGTTATTGCAATGGTGAGAGGTTAGCATTAGTCTTGGGGTATGACTATAAATGCCAGACCCTCCTGTTATTGTAATGAGGTGAGTGGTCAGCATGTCTTGGGGTATGATATAAAATGCGAATTTCCCTGTTATTGTAAATTCGTGAGAGTGTTACAGTGTCTTGGGGTATGATATAAAATGCTAACCTCCCTGTTATTGTAACAGTGAGAGGTTAAAGGGTCTCGGGGTATGACATAAACCTCCCTTGTTATTGCAATGGTGAGAGGTTAGTGTGTCTGGGGTATGATATAAAATGCCAACCTCCCTGTTGGGCTGTAAATGGTGAGAGGTTAGCACAATCTTGGGGGTATGATATAACACGTTGCCTAACCTCCTGTTATTGTAATATGAGAAGATAGTGTCTTGGGGTATGATATAAAATGCCAACCTCCCTGTTATTGCAATGGTGAGAGTGTTAGTATGTCTTTGGGGTTATGATATAAAATGCCAACCTCCCCTGTTACTGTAATGGTGAGAGGTTAAAGGCATGTCTTGGGGTATGATATAAAATGCCAACCTCCCTGTTATTGTAAATGGTGAGAGGCCAGCATGTCTTGGGGGTATGATAGAAAATGCCACCCCCCAAGTTGGCTGCAATGGTGAGAGGTTAGCTTTGGCTTTGGGGGTATGATATAAAAAGTACAACCTCCCCTGTTATTGTAATGGTGAGAGGTTAGCATGTCTTGGGGTTATGATATAAAATGCCAACTCTCTCTGTTACTGTAATGGTGAGAGGTTAGTATGTCTTGGGGATATAAAATGCCAACTCCCTGTTATTGTAATGGGTGAGAGGTTAGCATGTCTGGGGGGGCATGATATAAAATGCCAACCTCCTCCCTGTTCTTGTAATGGCAGTAGAGTATACGTGTCTCAGGGTATGATATAAATGCCAACCTCCCTGTTATTGCAATGGTGAGAGTGCTGTCTCTGGGGGTATGACTAGTATAAAACGCTACAACTTCCCTGTCATTGCAATGGTGAGAGTGTTGAAGTGTCTCTAAAGTATGATATAAAGACGCCAACCTCCTGTTATTGCAATGAGAGGTTAGTGTCTAGGGGGTATGATATAAAACGCGCAACCTCCCATGTTATTAGAACAGAGAGGTTGCCAGTGTCTTGGGGTATGATATAAAATGCCAACCTCCTGTTACTGCAATGGGGAGAGGTTAGCACGTCTTGGGGTATGATATAACATGCTAACTTCCCCGTTATTAGAATGGTGAGTCCCAGCTAGTAGACTATAGTAGAAACTGTGGAGACCCAGCTACTGCGTGTTCCTGGGGTAGTGATATATAGTAAACAAAGTTCTCCCTGTTATTGTAATGGTGAGAGGTTAGCATGTCTTAGGGTTATGATATATAAATAAGATAATCGCCCTGTTACTGCAACAGTGAGAGGTTAGTACAAGTGTCCCAGCTGGTAGACTATAAAAATGCCAACCTCCTTCAGCATAGGTAATGGTGAGAGGTTAAAAATGTCTTGGGGGTATGATATAAAAATGCCAACCTCCCCTGTTATTGCAATGGTGTAGAGGTTAGCATGTCTTGGGATATGATATAAAATGCCAACCTCCTAATATTGTAATGGTGAGAGGTGGCCCAGCTAGTAGCATGTCTTGGGGTTATGATATAAATGTACAACCTCCCCAAGCTACTGAATATGAGAGGTTAGTATGTCTTGGGATATAAAAATGCCAACCTCCCTGTTACTGTAATGGTGAGTGTTAGCATGTCTTGGGGTATGATATAAAACAGTTGAACTTCTTCTGTTATTGTACAGATAAGTGAGAGTGTTACATGCCCTGGGGGTATGATATGGTAATGCCAACCCCCGTTACTGCAATGCAGGAGAGTGTTAGCATGTCTCAGATATAAAATGCCAACCTCCCCGTTACTGTAATGGTGAGAGGTTAGCATGTCTTGGGGTATGATATAGGCCGCAACTTCCTCCCTGTTATTGTAATGGTGAGAGGTTATGTTGTCTAACTGGGGTTAGCTAGGAAGATATAAAATGCTAACCTCCCCCTGTTACCGTAATGGTGAGAGTGTTAGCATGTCTTGGGGTATGATATAAAATTAGCTAAACCCGGTAAACCCGGTAAACCCGGATAGCTGTGGCTCTCTGCCTTCCAAACCAGAGAACTAACAAACCTCGAGAGGTTCATACAGTGAGGAGCTGAGGAGGGCTCTGTCCAACCCCAACGTCCAGGCTAATGCTAACCTCCTGTTACTGTAATGGTGAGAGGTCAGGTACACCACACACACACAACTAACGTTACCACTAACTATGCTACACACAATTTAATGGTGAGAATGTTGGTCCCCCTCTATCTCTCCCTCCCCCTCCTATAATGGTGAGAGGTTAGACAGTGAGATGGTGAAGGCGTGCAGTAACGGTGGATATTGTCCAGATAATGGTGAGAGACTGGTGTACGTGTTTCTGTGTTCCTACGCCAGTCTGAACCCCGAGCTGTCTCTAATAAAGACTGCTCGGATCACAACCCCATGGTCCGCAGCCTGGCCCTCACGCAACATGTGCAACGATTCATTCAGGGTTATCCATAATCATGTTGAAGTATTGTGTGTGTAATGTGTGTGTGTGTGTAATATATGTGTGTGTGTGTCCTGTAGGTGTGTGTGTAATATGTGTGTGTGTGTGTGTGTGTGTGTGTGTGTCCGAGGTGGTGTGTAATGTGTGTGTGTGTAATGTGTGTGTGTAATGTGTAATATGTGTGTGTGTGGATCATCGGCATCGTGGAGAAAGGAGAACGCGGCGCTCGCATCATCGACAAACCACGCATCATCGAAGTCCACAGAGATAGGTAGATACACACCTTACAGCCTAACCTGTCACAGAGATAGGTAGATACACACCTTACAGCCTAACACAGAGTCCATCTCCTTCCTGAGGTAGATACACACCTTACAGCCTAACACAGAGATAGGTAGATACACACCTTACAGCCTAACACAGAGTTCCTCTTTTAAATTAACATTCCAACAGTTTCCCCTCCAATCAGTGAATGGGAAATCAATCACGGACCCAGACCCAGTCGTCATGGTGGTGAAATTTCATTGTGGGAGGGTTTGGAAAATGTCTGTGTTTTAATGTGTTTCTATTGTATATTTGGCTTGTCTATCAGGATGTCTGGCTCCACCCATTGGTTCACCTACTCAACAGGTGGGGGAGAGGTTGAATGTCTCTTGCCAGCTAACTCTTCACTGGTTGACCTTTTCTTGTGGTCCAAACCTCAGCCAATGGGGCCAGCCCCAGGACCAGCTTGCTGAGGACTCTTCTCCTGTGTGTTTCTGGAGAATTCACAATCAATAAACCAATCATCAACTCACTGTACTGTCCCGTTGGTACTTCCTGTGTGTGTGTGTGTGTGTGTGTGTGTGTGTGTGTGTGATTTTAAAATGAAAGTATTTCTTTAGGACCGTGGGGCTCAGAATGATTAATGGTGGAATACATTAGAATATTGGTCCTCTGTTTTATCAGTTGGTAGAGCATGGTGCTTGTGACCATAAGATGGACTGTGTGTTAAGAAGGTGGGGCTGCATCTCTGTCTCACCCCACGGCCCTGTGGGACCGTCAGTTAGGGTGTGCAGGGTGAATACGTGGTCTGTCGTGCGGTAATTTGGTATCGTTGCTGTTGACGCATATCCCACGGTAGTTATCCCTCTGAACAGCGACGCGGATAAAATGAGAATAGCAGCAACTGTTGGAGGACAGTGGGAGTTGACTTTAAAAAAGACTTTATTGTTAATGTTGTTGGTTAGCCATATTAGCATAGACAGGTCAAGAGCATAAGCCATTGGAGTATGGTGGCTCATTTGCAGCAGCGCTGCACGGTACAGTTCCATGCACACAATAGTGCGACAGTCCCGGTTACAACGTTTCCGTGCGTTGCCAAGAAGAACGAGAACTGGACGTGCACACATGCAGAAAATCACCAATCAAAATACACGTTCTGGCACAGTGACAGTGTTATTTCTGAGTCAGGACATTTACGGTTTATTTGAACAATAAGAAATATACTTTCCGTTTTCTCCGAAATCACTTCACTCGTGCCAAGAGGGAGGCGTTGGTGCTGGCACATGCGCATATTAAGCTGTTTCTATGTCCTAATAATTATACAGATTTCTCAGAAAACCAGATGTTTTTATCGGTGTATGCGAGTAAGGAGTTTACGTGTTTAATGCCATACTCTGCTTTCTGACATAATCCGTTAAAAACCGAATGCTGCTTTCACGACAACTGGGAACGTCAGTGATTTTCAGGTCGGAAACTCGGAGCTCCAGAGAGGCCAGAGTTCACAAATTGGAATTTCCAGTTGGAGGACAGTTCAGATAAAATGTCCCAGTCGGAGCTTTGTCCCCCCCTCCCCCCTCCCGGTTGGAGCTTTGTCCCCTCCGGGAACTCCTCCTAGTCAGGCTGTCCCCCTCCTCCCAGTGAGGCTTTGTCCCCCCTCCTCCCAGTCAGGGCACATCCCCCCTTCTAGTCAGGCACATCCCCCTCCCCCTCCCAGTCAGGGCTGTCCCCCTCCCAGTCAGAGCTTTGTCCCCCCTCCCCCTCCCAGTCAGGCTTTGTCCCCCTTCTAGTCAGACTTTGTCTCCCTCCCAGTCAGGCTTTGTCCCCCTCCTCCTAGTCAGACTTTGTTCCCCCTCCCTCCTAGTCAGACTTTGTTTCCCCACTCCTCCTAGTCAGGCTTTGTCCCCCCAAGCTCCTCTAGTCGGAGCTTTGTCCCCCTCCTCCTAGTCGGAGCTTTGTTCCCCCCCTCCCTCCCAGTTGTCAGACTTTGTCCCCTCCCCCTCCCATCCTGCAACAAGATGCAGGTAGGACTTTGCTCCCCCACCTCCCCTCAAACAGAACTAGATGCAGGTAGGACTTTGCTGAACCCCCTCCCATCAAACTGAACAAGATGCAGGTAGGACTTTGTTCCCCACTCCCCTCCCAGTTTACTGCCTCAGGATTGTCCTGACTCACCATGCCGTTTCGTGGGGGCTGACATGCTGCAGGTAGGACTCTGGTTTAGGGCCCATTATTTGCCCAGGGTGAGATAGAGCTGGTCTGTTGTTTGGTGGGGGATGGGACAATTGCAAACACAAAGCAGGCACCACACAACCAACAAGCACTGGAAACACGAAGAACATGTGGTATGCAAGTACGTTATTCAGGACTAAGAGGACTGTGCTCTAGGTGTGCACCTCAGGGGACAGTTGGATGGTATCTGTTTAACACAATCAGAATAAGCACGATTTGACACAGATAGCTTGGTAACATCAGGTGTACTCTGGGAACTGTAGTTCTTAATACAGGGAAACATAGCTGTTGTTGTTGTTGAAGACTAATCAGATAAAAACAGACAACGGTTCATCAGACTGGTGGAAGCCACAGTACATGTTGAGCTGACCCTGCCTCTGTCCCCACTGACGCTGCCTCTGTCCACTCTGCCTCTGTCCCCACTGATCCTGCCTCTGTCCACTCTGCCTCTGTCCCCACTGATCCTGCCTCTGTCCACTCTGCCTCTGTCCCCACTGATCCTGCCTCTGTCCCCACTGATCCTGCCTCTGTCCACTCTGCCTCTGTCCCCACTGACGCTGCCTCTGTCCCCACTGACCCTGCCTCTTGCTTTTCATTCCCTAACCCCTAACCTATTTGTTGAGACAGTCTGGTATGGGAAGTCAGTATAGTCTGCTCCCCTGATGTCCTATGAATATTCCATTCCATCTTGCAAGGCGAAGTTATACAAACCATAGCCTCATTACTAGTTGATCATCTCAGAGCCAAAATAAAGTAGCAATTACTGCAATTCTCACTCAAGGATCAAGTGATTAACAGACATTAAACATGGGAAACAGACATTAAACATGGGAAACCGGCATTAAACATGGGAAACAGACATTAAACATGGGAAACCGGCATTAAACATGGGAAACAGATATTAAACAATACATTTTATTCACAACCAACTTACGTTAAGTTTAACACTTGTGGTTTCCATATCAACAGAGTTCAAAACAGCTCATGAAAACAAAAACAGTAGACTAAAAACAGAATCATAAAATACAAAACATCCATAAAAGCATCCATACTTGATTAGTACTCTAGATCTGGAAGGCCACTGTACATACTAGTGACAAGTGCTAACCAGAATAGTGTTGTCCTCTTTAAAGTGCCTGTGAGAGGAGGCTAGTAGACTATTGAGACCCAGCCACAGTGTGTCCCAGCTAGTAGACTATAGTAGACTATTGAGACCCAGCCACAGTGTGTCCCAGCTAGTAGACTATTGAGACCCAGCCACAGTGTGTCCCAGCTAGTAGACTATTGAGACCCAGCCACAGTGTGTCCCAGCTAGTAGACTATTGAGACCCAGCCACAGTGTGTCCCAGCTAGTAGACTATTGAGACCCAGCCACAGTGTGTCCCAGCTAGTAGACTATAGTAGACTATTGAGACCCAGCCACAGTGTGTCCCAGCTAGTAGACTATTGAGACCCAGCCACAGTGTGTCCCAGCTAGTAGACTATTGAGACGCAGCCACAGTGTGTCCCAGCTAGTAGACTATTGAGACTCCAGCCACAGTGTGTCCCGGCTAGTAGACTATAGAGACCCAGCCACAGTGTGTCCCAGCTAGTAGACTATTGAGACCCAGCCACAGTGTGTCCCAGCTAGTAGACTATTGAGACCCAGCCACAGTGTGTCCCAGCTAGTAGACTATTGAGACCCAGCCACAGTGTGTCCCAGCTAGTAGACTATTGAGACCCAGCCACAGTGTGTCCCAGCTAGTAGACTATAGAGACCCAGCCACAGTGAGACCCAGCCACAGTGTGTCCCAGCTAGTAGACTATTGAGACTCCAGCCACAGTGTGTCCCAGCTAGTAGACTATAGAGACCCAGCCACAGTGTGTCCCAGCTAGTAGACTATTGAGACCCAGCCACAGTGTGTCCCAGCTAGTAGACTATTGAGACTCCAGCCACAGTGTGTCCCAGCTAGTAGACTATTGAGACCCAGCCACAGTGTGTCCCAGCTAGTAGACTATTGAGACCCAGCCACAGTGTGTCCCAGCTAGTAGACTATAGAGACCCAGCCACAGTGTGTCCCAGCTAGTAGACTATTGAGACCCAGCCACAGTGTGTCCCAGCTAGTAGACTATAGTAGACTATTGAGACCCAGCCACAGTGTGTCCCAGCTAGTAGACTATTGAGACCCAGCCACAGTGTGTCCCAGCTAGTAGACTATAGAGACCCAGCCACAGTGTGTCCCAGCTAGTAGACTATTGAGACCCAGCCACAGTGTGTCCCAGCTAGTAGACTATTGAGACCCAGCCACAGTGTGTCCCAGCTAGTAGACTATAGTAGACTATTGAGACCCAGCCACAGTGTGTCCCAGCTAGTAGACTATTGAGACCCAGCCACAGTGTGTCCCAGCTAGTAGACTATAGAGACCCAGCCACAGTGTGTCCCAGCTAGTAGACTATTGAGACTCCCAGCCACAGTGTGTCCCAGCTAGTAGACTATTGAGACCCAGCCACAGTGTGTCCCAGCTAGTAGACTATTGAGACCCAGCCACAGTGTGTCCCAGCTAGTAGACTATTGAGACCCAGCCACAGTGTGTCCCAGCTAGTAGACTATTGAGACCCAGCCACAGTGTGTCCCAGCTAGTAGACTATTGAGACCCAGCCACAGTGTGTCCCAGCTAGTAGACTATTGAGACCCAGCCACAGTGTGTCCCAGCTAGTAGACTATTGAGACCCAGCCACAGTGTGTCCCAGCTAGTAGACTATTGAGACCCAGCCACAGTGTGTCCCAGCTAGTAGACTATTGAGACCCAGCCACAGTGTGTCCCAGCTAGTAGACTATAGTAGACTATAGAGACCCAGCCACAGTGTGTCCCAGCTAGTAGACTATTGAGACCCAGCCACAGTGTGTCCCAGCTAGTAGACTATAGAGACCCAGCCACAGTGTGTCCCAGCTAGTAGACTATTGAGACCCAGCCACAGTGTGTCCCAGCTAGTAGACTATTGAGACCCAGCCACAGTGTGTCCCAGCTAGTAGACTATAGAGACCCAGCCACAGTGTGTCCCAGCTAGTAGACTATTGAGACCCAGCCACAGTGTGTCCCGGCTAGTAGACTATAGTAGACTATTGAGACCCAGCCACAGTGTGTCCCAGCTAGTAGACTATTGAGACCCAGCCACAGTGTGTCCCAGCTAGTAGACTATTGAGACCCAGCCACAGTGTGTCCCAGCTAGTAGACTATTGAGACCCAGCCACAGTGTGTCCCAGCTAGTAGACTATTGAGACCCAGCCACAGTGTGTCCCAGCTAGTAGACTATTGAGACCCAGCCACAGTGTGTCCCAGCTAGTAGACTATTGAGACCCAGCCACAGTGTGTCCCAGCTAGTAGACTATAGTAGACTATTGAGACCCAGCCACAGTGTGTCCCAGCTAGTAGACTATTGAGACCCAGCCACAGTGTGTCCCAGCTAGTAGACTATAGAGACCCAGCCACAGTGTGTCCCAGCTAGTAGACTATTGAGACCCAGCCACAGTGTGTCCCAGCTAGTAGACTATAGAGACCCAGCCACAGTGTGTCCCAGCTAGTAGACTATTGAGACCCAGCCACAGTGTGTCCCTAGTAGACTATAGTAGACTATTGAGACCCAGCCACAGTGTGTCCCAGCTAGTAGACTATTGAGACCCAGCCACAGTGTGTCCCAGCTAGTAGACTATTGAGACCCAGCCACAGTGTGTCCCAGCTAGTAGACTATAGAGACCCAGCCACAGTGTGTCCCAGCTAGTAGACTATTGAGACTCCAGCCACAGTGTGTCCCAGCTAGTAGACTATAGTAGACTATTGAGACCCAGCCACAGTGTGTCCCAGCTAGTAGACTATTGAGACCCAGCCACAGTGTGTCCCAGCTAGTAGACTATTGAGACCCAGCCACAGTGTGTCCCAGCTAGTAGACTATTGAGACCCAGCCACAGTGTGTCCCAGCTAGTAGACTATTGAGACCCAGCCACAGTGTGTCCCAGCTAGTAGACTATTGAGACCCAGCCACAGTGTGTCCCAGCTAGTAGACTATTGAGACCCAGCCACAGTGTGTCCCAGCTAGTAGACTATTGAGACCCAGCCACAGTGTGTCCCAGCTAGTAGACTATTGAGACCCAGCCACAGTGTGTCCCAGCTAGTAGACTATTGAGACCCAGCCACAGTGTGTCCCAGCTAGTAGACTATTGAGACCCAGCCACAGTGTGTCCCAGCTAGTAGACTATTGAGACCCAGCCACAGTGTGTCCCAGCTAGTAGACTATTGAGACCCAGCCACAGTGTGTCCCAGCTAGTAGACTATAGTAGACTATTGAGACCCAGCCACAGTGTGTCCCAGCTAGTAGACTATAGTAGACTATTGAGACCCAGCCACAGTGTGTCCCAGCTAGTAGACTATTGAGACCCAGCCACAGTGTGTCCCAGCTAGTAGACTATTGAGACCCAGCCACAGTGTGTCCCAGCTAGTAGACTATAGTAGACTATTGAGACCCAGCCACAGTGTGTCCCAGCTAGTAGACTATTGAGACCCAGCCACAGTGTGTCCCAGCTAGTAGACTATTGAGACCCAGCCACAGTGTGTCCCAGCTAGTAGACTATTGAGACCCAGCCACAGTGTGTCCCAGCTAGTAGACTATAGAGACCCAGCCACAGTGTGTCCCAGCTAGTAGACTATTGAGACCCAGCCACAGTGTGTCCCAGCTAGTAGACTATTGAGACCCAGCCACAGTGTGTCCCAGCTAGTAGACTATTGAGACCCAGCCACAGTGTGTCCCAGCTAGTAGACTATTGAGACCCAGCCACAGTGTGTCCCAGCTAGTAGACTATTGAGACCCAGCCACAGTGTGTCCCAGCTAGTAGACTATAGTAGACTATTGAGACCCAGCCACAGTGTGTCCCAGCTAGTAGACTATTGAGACCCAGCCACAGTGTGTCCCAGCTAGTAGACTATTGAGACCCAGCCACAGTGTGTCCCAGCTAGTAGACTATTGAGACCCAGCCACAGTGTGTCCCAGCTAGTAGACTATAGAGACCCAGCCACAGTGTGTCCCAGCTAGTAGACTATTGAGACCCAGCCACAGTGTGTCCCAGCTAGTAGACTATAGAGACCCAGCCACAGTGTGTCCCAGCTAGTAGACTATTGAGACCCAGCCACAGTGTGTCCCAGCTAGTAGACTATTGAGACCCAGCCACAGTGTGTCCCAGCTAGTAGACTATTGAGACTCCAGCCACAGTGTGTCCCAGCTAGTAGACTATTGAGACCCAGCCACAGTGTGTCCCAGCTAGTAGACTATAGTAGACTATTGAGACCCAGCCACAGTGTGTCCCAGCTAGTAGACTATTGAGACCCAGCCACAGTGTGTCCCAGCTAGTAGACTATAGTAGACTATTGAGACCCAGCCACAGTGTGTCCCAGCTAGTAGACTATAGTAGACTATTGAGACCCAGCCACAGTGTGTCCCAGCTAGTAGACTATTGAGACCCAGCCACAGTGTGTCCCAGCTAGTAGACTATTGAGACCCAGCCACAGTGTGTCCCAGCTAGTAGACTATAGAGACCCAGCCACAGTGTGTCCCAGCTAGTAGACTATTGAGACCCAGCCACAGTGTGTCCCAGCTAGTAGACTATTGAGACCCAGCCACAGTGTGTCCCAGCTAGTAGACTATAGAGACCCAGCCACAGTGTGTCCCAGCTAGTAGACTATTGAGACCCAGCCACAGTGTGTCCCAGCTAGTAGACTATTGAGACCCAGCCACAGTGTGTCCCAGCTAGTAGACTATAGTAGACTATTGAGACCCAGCCACAGTGTGTCCCAGCTAGTAGACTATTGAGACCCAGCCACAGTGTGTCCCAGCTAGTAGACTATAGAGACCCAGCCACAGTGTGTCCCAGCTAGTAGACTATTGAGACTCCAGCCACAGTGTGTCCCCAGCCACAGTGTGTCCCAGCTAGTAGACTATTGAGACTCCAGCCACAGTGTGTCCCAGCTAGTAGACTATTGAGACCCAGCCACAGTGTGTCCCAGCTAGTAGACTATTGAGACCCAGCCACAGTGTGTCCCAGCTAGTAGACTATTGAGACCCAGCCACAGTGTGTCCCAGCTAGTAGACTATTGAGACCCAGCCACAGTGTGTCCCAGCTAGTAGACTATTGAGACCCAGCCACAGTGTGTCCCAGCTAGTAGACTATTGAGACCCAGCCACAGTGTGTCCCAGCTAGTAGACTATTGAGACCCAGCCACAGTGTGTCCCAGCTAGTAGACTATTGAGACCCAGCCACAGTGTGTCCCAGCTAGTAGACTATTGAGACCCAGCCACAGTGTGTCCCAGCTAGTAGACTATTGAGACCCAGCCACAGTGTGTCCCAGCTAGTAGACTATTGAGACCCAGCCACAGTGTGTCCCAGCTAGTAGACTATTGAGACTCCAGCCACAGTGTGTCCCAGCTAGTAGACTATTGAGACCCAGCCACAGTGTGTCCCAGCTAGTAGACTATTGAGACCCAGCCACAGTGTGTCCCAGCTAGTAGACTATTGAGACCCAGCCACAGTGTGTCCCAGCTAGTAGACTATAGTAGACTATTGAGACCCAGCCACAGTGTGTCCCAGCTAGTAGACTATTGAGACCCAGCCACAGTGTGTCCCAGCTAGTAGACTATTGAGACCCAGCCACAGTGTGTCCCAGCTAGTAGACTATTGAGACCCAGCCACAGTGTGTCCCAGCTAGTAGACTATTGAGACCCAGCCACAGTGTGTCCCAGCTAGTAGACTATTGAGACCCAGCCACAGTGTGTCCCAGCTAGTAGACTATTGAGACCCAGCCACAGTGTGTCCCAGCTAGTAGACTATTGAGACCCAGCCACAGTGTGTCCCAGCTAGTAGACTATTGAGACCCAGCCACAGTGTGTCCCAGCTAGTAGACTATAGAGACCCAGCCACAGTGTGTCCCAGCTAGTAGACTATTGAGACCCAGCCACAGTGTGTCCCAGCTAGTAGACTATTGAGACCCAGCCACAGTGTGTCCCAGCTAGTAGACTATTGAGACCCAGCCACAGTGTGTCCCAGCTAGTAGACTATTGAGACCCAGCCACAGTGTGTCCCAGCTAGTAGACTATTGAGACCCAGCCACAGTGTGTCCCAGCTAGTAGACTATTGAGACCCAGCCACAGTGTGTCCCATTTAGTAGACTATAGAGACCCAGCCACAGTGTGTCCCAGCTAGTAGACTATTGAGACCCAGCCACAGTGTGTCCCAGCTAGTAGACTATAGTAGACTTGAGACTCCAGCCACAGTGTGTCCCAGCTAGTAGACTATTGAGACCCAGCCACAGTGTGTCCCAGCTAGTAGACTATTGAGACCCAGCCACAGTGTGTCCCAGCTAGTAGACTATTGAGACCCAGCCACAGTGTGTCCCAGCTAGTAGACTATTGAGACCCAGCCACAGTGTGTCCCAGCTAGTAGACTATTGAGACCCAGCCACAGTGTGTCCCAGCTAGTAGACTATTGAGACCCAGCCACAGTGTGTCCCAGCTAGTAGACTATTGAGACCCAGCCACAGTGTGTCCCAGCTAGTAGACTATTGAGACCCAGCCACAGTGTGTCCCAGCTAGTAGACTATTGAGACCCAGCCACAGTGTGTCCCAGCTAGTAGACTATTGAGACCCAGCCACAGTGTGTCCCAGCTAGTAGACTATAGTAGACTATTGAGACCCAGCCACAGTGTGTCCCAGCTAGTAGACTATTGAGACCCAGCCACAGTGTGTCCCAGCTAGTAGACTATAGAGACCCAGCCACAGTGTGTCCCAGCTAGTAGACTATTGAGACCCAGCCACAGTGTGTCCCAGCTAGTAGACTATTGAGACCCAGCCATGTGTGTCCCAGCTAGTAGACTATTGAGACCCAGCCACAGTGTGTCCCAGCTAGTAGACTATTGAGACCCAGCCACAGTGTGTCCCAGCTAGTAGACTATTGAGACCCAGCCACAGTGTGTCCCAGCTAGTAGACTATTGAGACCCAGCCACAGTGTGTCCCAGCTAGTAGACTATTGAGACCCAGCCACAGTGTGTCCCAGCTTAGTAGACTATTGAGACCCAGCCACAGTGTGTCCCAGCTAGTAGACTATTGAGACCCAGCCACAGTGTGTCCCAGCTAGTAGACTATAGAGACCCAGCCACAGTGTGTCCCAGCTAGTAGACTATTGAGACCCAGCCACAGTGTGTCCCAGCTAGTAGACTATTGAGACCCAGCCACAGTGTGTCCCAGCTAGTAGACTATTGAGACCCAGCCACAGTGTGTCCCAGCTAGTAGACTATTGAGACCCAGCCACAGTGTGTCCCAGCTAGTAGACTATAGAGACCCAGCCACAGTGTGTCCCAGCTAGTAGACTATTGAGACCCAGCCACAGTGTGTCCCAGCTAGTAGACTATTGAGACTCCAGCCACAGTGTGTCCCAGCTAGTAGACTATTGAGACCCAGCCACAGTGTGTCCCAGCTAGTAGACTATTGAGACCCAGCCACAGTGTGTCCCAGCTAGTAGACTATAGTAGACTATTGAGACCCAGCCACAGTGTGTCCCAGCTAGTAGACTATTGAGACCCAGCCACAGTGTGTCCCAGCTAGTAGACTATTGAGACCCAGCCACAGTGTGTCCCAGCTAGTAGACTATTGAGACCCAGCCACAGTGTGTCCCAGCTAGTAGACTATAGAGACCCAGCCACAGTGTGTCCCAGCTAGTAGACTATTGAGACCCAGCCACAGTGTGTCCCAGCTAGTAGACTATAGAGACCCAGCCACAGTGTGTCCCAGCTAGTAGACTATTGAGACCCAGCCACAGTGTGTCCCAGCTAGTAGACTATTGAGACTCCAGCCACAGTGTGTCCCAGCTAGTAGACTATTGAGACCCAGCCACAGTGTGTCCCAGCTAGTAGACTATTGAGACCCAGCCACAGTGTGTCCCAGCTAGTAGACTATTGAGACCCAGCCACAGTGTGTCCAGTGTGTCCCAGCTAGTAGACTATTGAGACCCAGCCACAGTGTGTCCCAGCTAGTAGACTATTGAGACCCAGCCACAGTGTGTCCCAGCTAGTAGACTATTGAGACCCAGCCACAGTGTGTCCCAGCTAGTAGACTATTGAGACCCAGCCACAGTGTGTCCCAGCTAGTAGACTATTGAGACCCAGCCACAGTGTGTCCCAGCTAGTAGACTATAGAGACTCCAGCCACAGTGTCCCAGCTAGTAGAGACTATTGAGACCCAGCCACAGTGTGTCCCAGCTAGTAGACTATTGTGAGACCCAGCCACAGGTGTGTCCCAGCTAGTAGACTATTGAGACTCCAGCCACAGTGTGTCCCAGCTAGTAGACTATTGAGACCCAGCCACAGTGTGTCCCAGCTAGTAGACTATTGAGACCCAGCCACAGTGTGTCCCAGCTAGTAGACTATAGAGACCCAGCCACAGTGTGTCCCAGCTAGTAGACTATTGAGACCCAGCCACAGTGTGTCCCAGCTAGTAGACTATTGAGACCCAGCCACAGTGTGTCCCAGCTAGTAGACTATTGAGACCCAGCCACAGTGTGTCCCAGCTAGTAGACTATTGAGACCCAGCCACAGTGTGTCCCAGCTAGTAGACTATTGAGACCCAGCCACAGTGTGTCCCAGCTAGTAGACTATAGACTATTGAGACCCAGCCACAGTGTGTCCCAGCTAGTAGACTATTGAGACCCAGCCACAGTGTGTCCCAGCTAGTAGACTATTGAGACCCAGCCACAGTGTGTCCCAGCTAGTAGACTATTGAGACCCAGCCACAGTGTGTCCCAGCTAGTAGACTATTGAGACCCAGCCACAGTGTGTCCCAGCTAGTAGACTATTGAGACCCAGCCACAGTGTGTCCCAGCTAGTAGACTATTGAGACCCAGCCACAGTGTGTCCCAGCTAGTAGACTATTGAGACCCAGCCACAGTGTGTCCCAGCTAGTAGACTGGCTGAGACCCAGCCACAGTGTGTCCCAGCTAGTAGACTATTGAGACCCAGCCACAGTGTGTCCCAGCTAGTAGACTATTGAGACCCAGCCACAGTGTGTCCCAGCTAGTAGACTATTGAGACCCAGCCACAGTGTGTCCCAGCTAGTAGACTATTGAGACCCAGCCACAGTGTGTCCCAGCTAGTAGACTATTGAGACCCAGCCACAGTGTGTCCCAGCTAGTAGACTATAGAGACCCAGCCACAGTGTGTCCCAGCTAGTAGACTATTGAGACCCAGCCACAGTGTGTCCCAGCTAGTAGACTATTGAGACCCAGCCACAGTGTGTCCCAGCTAGTAGACTATTGAGACCCAGCCACAGTGTGTCCCAGCTAGTAGACTATTGAGACCCAGCCACAGTGTGTCCCAGCTAGTAGACTATAGTAGACTATTGAGACCCAGCCACAGTGTGTCCCAGCTAGTAGACTATTGGAGACTCCAGCCACAGTGTGTCCCAGCTAGTAGACTATTGAGACCCAGCCACAGTGTGTCCCAGCTAGTAGACTATTGAGACTCCAGCCACAGTGTGTCCCAGCTAGTAGACTATTGAGACCCAGCCACAGTGTGTCCCAGCTAGTAGACTATTGAGACCCAGCCACAGTGTGTCCCAGCTAGTAGACTATTGAGACCCAGCCACAGTGTGTCCCAGCTAGTAGACTATTGAGACCCAGCCACAGTGTGTCCCAGCTAGTAGACTATTGAGACTCCAGCCACAGTGTGTCCCAGCTAGTAGACTATTGAGACTCCAGCCACAGTGTGTCCCAGCTAGTAGACTATTGAGACCCAGCCACAGTGTGTCCCAGCTAGTAGACTATTGAGACCCAGCCACAGTGTGTCCCAGCTAGTAGACTATTGAGACCCAGCCACAGTGTGTCCCAGCTAGTAGACTATTGAGACCCAGCCACAGTGTGTCCCAGCTAGTAGACTATTGAGACCCAGCCACAGTGTGTCCCAGCTAGTAGACTATTGAGACCCAGCCACAGTGTGTCCCAGCTAGTAGACTATTGAGACCCAGCCACAGTGTGTCCCAGCTAGTAGACTATTGAGACCCAGCCACAGTGTGTCCCAGCTAGTAGACTATTGAGACCCAGCCACAGTGTGTCCCAGCTAGTAGACTATTGAGACGCAGCCACAGTGTGTCCCAGCTAGTAGACTATTGAGACCCAGCCACAGTGTGTCCCAGCTAGTAGACTATTGAGACCCAGCCACAGTGTGTCCCAGCTAGTAGACTATTGAGACCCAGCCACAGTGTGTCCCAGCTAGTAGACTATTGAGACCCAGCCACAGTGTGTCCCAGCTAGTAGACTATAGTAGACTATTGAGACCCAGCCACAGTGTGTCCCAGCTAGTAGACTATTGAGACCCAGCCACAGTGTGTCCCAGCTAGTAGACTATTGAGAGACCCAGCCACAGTGTGTCCCAGCTAGTAGACTATTGAGACCCAGCCACAGTGTGTCCCAGCTAGTAGACTATTGAGACCCAGCCACAGTGTGTCCCAGCTAGTAGACTATTGAGACCCAGCCACAGTGTGTCCCAGCTAGTAGACTATTGAGACCCAGCCACAGTGTGTCCCAGCTAGTAGACTATAGTAGACTATTGAGACCCAGCCACAGTGTGTCCCAGCTAGTAGACTATAGAGACAAATGAGACCCAGCCACAGTGTGTCCCAGCTAGTAGACTATTGAGACCCAGCCACAGTGTGTCCCAGCTAGTAGACTATTGAGACCCCAGCCACAGTGTGTCCCAGCTAGTAGACTATTGAGACCCAGCCACAGTGTGTCCCAGCTAGTAGACTATTGAGACCCAGCCACAGTGTGTCCCAGCTAGTAGACTATTGAGACCCAGCCACAGTGTGTCCCAGCTAGTAGACTATTGAGACCCAGCCACAGTGTGTCCCAGCTAGTAGACTATTGAGACCCAGCCACAGTGTGTCCCAGCTAGTAGACTATAGAGACCCAGCCACAGTGTGTCCCAGCTAGTAGACTATTGAGACCCAGCCACAGTGTGTCCCAGCTAGTAGACTATTGAGACCCAGCCACAGTGTGTCCCAGCTAGTAGACTATAGAGACCCAGCCACAGTGTGTCCCAGCTAGTAGACTATTGAGACCCAGCCACAGTGTGTCCCAGCTAGTAGACTATTGAGACTCCAGCCACAGTGTGTCCCAGCTAGTAGACTATAGAGACCCAGCCACAGTGTGTCCCAGCTAGTAGACTATTGAGACCCAGCCACAGTGTGTCCCAGCTAGTAGACTATTGAGACCCAGCCACAGTGTGTCCCAGCTAGTAGACTATTGAGACCCAGCCACAGTGTGTCCCAGCTAGTAGACTATAGAGACCCAGCCACAGTGTGTCCCAGCTAGTAGACTATTGAGACCCAGCCACAGTGTGTCCCAGCTAGTAGACTATAGAGACTGTTTCAGCCACAGTGTGTCCTAAGCCAGGCAGGACTATTGAGATTCAGCCACAGTGTGTCCCAGCTAGTAGACTATTGAGACCCAGCCACAGTGTGTCCCAGCTAGTAGACTATTGAGACCCAGCCACAGTGTGTCCCAGCTAGTAGACTATTGAGACCCAGCCACAGTGTGTCCCAGCTAGTAGACTATTGAGACTCCCAGCCACAGTGTGTCCCAGCTAGTAGACTATAGAGACCCAGCCACAGTGTGTCCCAGCTAGTAGACTATTGAGACCCAGCCACAGTGTGTCCCAGCTAGTAGACTATAGTAGACTATTGAGACCCAGCCACAGTGTGTCCCAGCTAGTAGACTATTGAGACTCCAGCCACAGTCCACAGTGTGTCCCAGCTAGTAGACTATTGAGACTCCAGCCACAGTGTGTCCCAGCTAGTAGACTATTGAGACCCAGCCACAGTGTGTCCCAGCTAGTAGACTATTGAGACTCCAGCCACAGTGTGTCCCAGCTAGTAGACTATTGAGACCCAGCCACAGTGTGTCCCAGCTAGTAGACTATTGAGACCCAGCCACAGTGTGTCCCAGCTAGTAGACTATTGAGACCCAGCCACAGTGTGTCCCAGCTAGTAGACTATAGAGACTCCAGCCACAGTGTGTCCCAGCTAGTAGACTATAGTAGACTATTGAGACCCAGCCACAGTGTGTCCCAGCTAGTAGACTATTGAGACCCAGCCACAGTGTGTCCCAGCTAGTAGACTATTGAGACCCAGCCACAGTGTGTCCCAGCTAGTAGACTATTGAGACCCAGCCACAGTGTGTCCCGGCTAGTAGACTATAGTAGACTATTGAGACCCAGCCACAGTGTGTCCCAGCTAGTAGACTATTGAGACCCAGCCACAGTGTGTCCCAGCTAGTAGACTATTGAGACTCCCAGCCACAGTGTGTCCCAGCTAGTAGACTATTGAGACCCAGCCACAGTGTGTCCCGGCTAGTAGACTATAGTAGACTATTGAGACCCAGCCACAGTGTGTCCCAGCTAGTAGACTATAGAGACTATTGAGACCCAGCCACAGTGTGTCCCAGCTAGTAGACTATTGAGACCCAGCCACAGTGTGTCCCAGCTAGTAGACTATTGAGACCCAGCCACAGTGTGTCCCAGCTAGTAGACTATTGAGACCCAGCCACAGTGTGTCCCAGCTAGTAGACTATTGAGACCCAGCCACAGTGTGTCCCAGCTAGTAGACTATTGAGACCCAGCCACAGTGTGTCCCAGCTAGTAGACTATTGAGACCCAGCCACAGTGTGTCCCCAGCTAGTAGACTATAGTAGACTATTGAGACTCCAGCCACAGTGTGTCCCAGCTAGTAGACTATTGAGACCCAGCCACAGTGTGTCCCAGCTAGTAGACTATTGAGACCCAGCCACAGTGTGTCCCAGCTAGTAGACTATTGAGACCCAGCCACAGTGTGTCCCAGCTAGTAGACTATTGAGACCCAGCCACAGTGTGTCCCAGCTAGTAGACTATTGAGACCCAGCCACAGTGTGTCCCAGCTAGTAGACTATTGAGACCCAGCCACAGTGTGTCCCAGCTAGTAGACTATTGAGACCCAGCCACAGTGTGTCCCAGCTA
This sequence comes from Brachymystax lenok tsinlingensis, assembly GCA_030435695.1. NCBI lineage: Eukaryota > Metazoa > Chordata > Actinopteri > Salmoniformes > Salmonidae > Brachymystax > Brachymystax lenok. The sequence goes on from CM059802.1 coordinate 225,603, forward strand.
GTAGACTATTGAGACCCAGCCACAGTGTGTCCCAGCTAGTAGACTATTGAGACCCAGCCACAGTGTGTCCCAGCTAGTAGACTATTGAGACCCAGCCACAGTGTGTCCCAGCTAGTAGACTATTGAGACCCAGCCACAGTGTGTCCCAGCTAGTAGACTATTGAGACCCAGCCACAGTGTGTCCCAGCTAGTAGACTATTGAGACCCAGCCACAGTGTGTCCCAGCTAGTAGACTATTGAGACTCCAGCCACAGTGTGTCCCAGCTAGCCAGACTATAGCTGTAGACTATTGAGACCCAGCCACAGTGTCCCAGCTAGTAGACTATTTGAGACCCAGCCACAGTGTCCCAGCTAGTAGACTATTGAGACCCAGCCACAGTGTGTCCCAGCTAGTAGACTATTGAGACCCAGCCACAGTGTGTCCCAGCTAGTAGACTATTGAGACCCAGCCACAGTGTGTCCCAGCTAGTAGACTATTGAGACCCAGCCACAGTGTGTCCCAGCTAGTAGACTATTGAGAGACTCCAGCCACAGTGTGTCCCAGCTAGTAGACTATTGAGACCCAGCCACAGTGTGTCCCAGCTAGTAGACTATTGAGACCCAGCCACAGTGTGTCCCAGCTAGTAGACTATTGAGACCCAGCCACAGTGTGTCCCAGCTAGTAGACTATTGAGACCCAGCCACAGTGTGTCCCAGCTAGTAGACTATTGAGACCCAGCCACAGTGTGTCCCAGCTAGTAGACTATTGAGACCCAGCCACAGTGTGTCCCAGCTAGTAGACTATTGAGACCCAGCCACAGTGTGTCCCAGCTAGTAGACTATTGAGACCCAGCCACAGTGTGTCCCAGCTAGTAGACTATTGAGACCCAGCCACAGTGTGTCCCAGCTAGTAGACTATTGAGACCCAGCCACAGTGTGTCCCAGCTAGTAGACTATTGAGACCCAGCCACAGTGTGTCCCAGCTAGTAGACTATTGAGACCCAGCCACAGTGTGTCCCAGCTAGTAGACTATTGAGACCCAGCCACAGTGTGTCCCAGCTAGTAGACTATTGAGAGACCCAGCCACAGTGTGTCCCAGCTAGTAGACTATTGAGACCCAGCCACAGTGTGTCCCAGCTAGTAGACTATTGAGACCCAGCCACAGTGTGTCCCAGCTAGTAGACTATTGAGACCCAGCCACAGTGTGTCCCAGCTAGTAGACTATTAGAGACCCAGCCACAGTGTGTCCCAGCTAGTAGACTATTGAGACCCAGCCACAGTGTGTCCCAGCTAGTAGACTATAGTAGACTATTGAGACCCAGCCACAGTGTGTCCCAGCTAGTAGACTATTGAGACCCAGCCACAGTGTGTCCCAGCTAGTAGACTATAGAGACTCCAGCCACAGTGTGTCCCAGCTAGTAGACTATTGGAGACCCAGCCACAGTGTGTCCCAGCTAGTAGACTATAGAGACTATTGAGACCCAGCCACAGTGTCCCAGCTAGTAGACTAGCTAGTAGACTATTGAGACCCAGCCACAGTGTGTCCCAGCTAGTAGACTATTGAGACCCAGCCACAGTGTGTCCCAGCTAGTAGACTATTGAGACCCAGCCACAGTGTGTCCCAGCTAGTAGACTATTGAGACCCAGCCACAGTGTGTCCCAGCTAGTAGACTATTGAGACCCAGCCACAGTGTGTCCCAGCTAGTAGACTATTGAGACCCAGCCACAGTGTGTCCCAGCTAGTAGACTATAGAGACGACCCAGCCACAGTGTGTCCCAGCTAGTAGACTATTGAGACCCAGCCACAGTGTGTCCCAGCTAGTAGACTAGTAGGTGTCCCAGCCACAGTGCTAGTACCCAGCCACAGTGTGTCTAGTAGACTATTGAGACCCAGCCATGTGCTAGTCCCAGCCAGCCACAGTGTGTCCCAGCTAGTAGACTATTGAGACCCAGCCACAGCCAGGCTAGTGATATAGTAGACTATTGCCACAGTAGACTATTGAGACCCAGCCACAGTGTGTCCCAGCTAGTAGACTATTTAGGACCCAGTGTGCCACAGCTCCCAGCTAGTAGACTAGAGACCCAGCCACAGTGTGTCCCAGCTAGTAGACTATTGAGACCCAGCCACAGTGTGTCCCAGCTAGTAGACTATTGAGACCCAGCCACAGTGTGTCCCAGCTAGTAGACTATAGTAGAGAACCCAGCCACAGTGTGTCCCAGCTAGTAGACTGTGAGACCCAGCCACAGTGTGTCCCAGCTAGTAGACTATTGAGACCCAGCCACAGTGTGTCCCAGCTAATTCAGACTAGAGACCCAGCCACAGTGTGTCCCAGCTAGTAGACTATTGAGACCCAGCCACAGTGTGTCCCAGCTAGTAGACTATTGAGACCCAGCCACAGTGTGTCCCAGCTAGTAGACTATTGAGACCCAGCCACAGTGTGTCCCAGCTAGTAGACTATTGAGACCCAGCCACAGTGTGTCCCAGCTAGTAGACTATTGAGACCCAGCCACAGTGTGTCCCAGCTAGTAGACTATTGAGACCCAGCCACAGTGTGTCCCAGCTAGGTAGACTATTGAGACCCAGCCACAGTGTGTCCCATTTAGTAGACTATTGAGACCCAGCCACAGTGTGTCCCAGCTAGTAGACTATTGAGACCCAGCCACAGTGTGTCCCAGCTAGTAGACTATTGAGACCCAGCCACAGTGTGTCCCAGCTAGTAGACTATAGTAGACTATTGAGACCCAGCCACAGTGTGTCCCAGCTAGTAGACTATTGAGACCCAGCCACAGTGTGTCCCAGCTAGTAGACTATTGAGACCCAGCCACAGTGTGTCCCAGCTAGTAGACTATTGAGACCCAGCCACAGTGTGTCCCAGCTAGTAGACTATTGAGACCCCAGCCACAGTGTGTCCCAGCTAGTAGACTATTGAGAGACCCAGCCACAGTGTGTCCCAGCTAGTAGACTGTGAGACCCAGCCACAGTGTGTCCCAGCTAGTAGACTGTGAGACCCAGCCACAGTGTGTCCCAGCTAGTAGACTATTGAGACCCAGCCACAGTGTGTCCCAGCTAGTAGACTATAGTGAGACCCAGCCACAGTGTGTCCCAGCTAGTAGACTATTGAGACCCAGCCACAGTGTGTCCCAGCTAGTAGACTATTGAGACCCAGCCACAGTGTGTCCCAGCTAGTAGACTATTGAGACCCAGCCACAGTGTGTCCCAGCTAGTAGACTATAGTGAACTATTGAGACCCAGCCACAGTGTGTCCCAGCTAGTAGACTATTGAGACCCAGCCACAGTGTGTCCCAGCTAGTAGACTATTGAGACCCAGCCACAGTGTGTCCCAGCTAGTAGACTATAGAAGACTATTGAGACCCAGCCACAGTGTGTCCCAGCTAGTAGACTATAGAGACTATTGAGACCCAGCCACAGTGTGTCCCAGCTAGTAGACTATTGAGACCCAGCCACAGTGTGTCCCAGCTAGTAGACTATTGAGACCCAGCCACAGTGTGTCCCAGCTAGTAGACTATTGAGACCCAGCCACAGTGTGTCCCAGCTAGTAGACTATAGTAGACTATTGAGACCCAGCCACAGTGTGTCCCAGCTAGTAGACTATTGAGACCCAGCCACAGTGTGTCCCAGCTAGTAGACTATTGAGACCCAGCCACAGTGTGTCCCAGCTAGTAGACTATTGAGACCCAGCCACAGTGTGTCCCAGCTAGTAGACTATTGAGACCCAGCCACAGTGTGTCCCAGCTAGTAGACTATTGAGACCCAGCCACAGTGTGTCCCAGCTAGTAGACTATAGAGACCCAGCCACAGTGTGTCCCAGCTAGTAGACTATTGAGACCCAGCCACAGTGTGTCCCAGCTAGTAGACTATTGAGACCCAGCCACAGTGTGTCCCAGCTAGTAGACTATTGAGACCCAGCCACAGTGTGTCCCAGCTAGTAGACTATTGAGACCCAGCCACAGTGTGTCCCAGCTAGTAGACTATTGAGACCCAGCCACAGTGTGTCCCAGCTAGTAGACTATTGAGACCCAGCCACAGTGTGTCCCAGCTAGTAGACTATTGAGACCCAGCCACTAGTAGACGAGACCCAGCCACAGTGTGTGTCCCAGCTAGTAGACTATTGAGACCCAGCCACAGTGTGTCCCAGCTAGTAGACTATTGAGACCCAGCCACAGTGTGTCCCAGCTAGTAGACTATTGAGACCCAGCCACAGTGTGTCCCAGCTAGTAGACTATTGAGACCCAGCCACAGTGTGTCCCAGCTAGTAGACTATTGAGACCCAGCCACAGTGTGTCCCAGCTAGTAGACTATTGAGACCCAGCCACAGTGTGTCCCAGCTAGTAGACTATTGAGACCCAGCCACAGTGTGTCCCAGCTAGTAGACTATTGAGACCCAGCCACAGTGTGTCCCAGCTAGTAGACTATTGAGACCCAGCCACAGTGTGTCCCAGCTAGTAGACTATTGAGACCCAGCCACAGTGTGTCCCAGCTAGTAGACTATAGTAGACTATTGAGACCCAGCCACAGTGTGTCCCAGCTAGTAGACTATAGAGACTATTGAGACCAGCCACAGTGTGTCCCAGCTAGTAGACTATTGAGACCCAGCCACAGTGTGTCCCAGCTAGTAGACTATTGAGACCCAGCCACAGTGTGTCCCAGCTAGTAGACTATTGAGACCCAGCCACAGTGTGTCCCAGCTAGTAGACTATTGAGACCCAGCCACAGTGTGTCCCAGCTAGTAGACTATTGAGACCCAGCCACAGTGTGTCCCAGCTAGTAGACTATAGAGACCCAGCCACAGTGTGTCCCAGCTAGTAGACTATTGAGACCCAGCCACAGTGTGTCCCAGCTAGTAGACTATAGAGACTATTGAGACCCAGCCACAGTGTGTCCCAGCTAGTAGACTATTGAGACCCAGCCACAGTGTGTCCCAGCTAGTAGACTATTGAGACCCAGCCACAGTGTGTCCCAGCTAGTAGACTATTGAGACCCAGCCACAGTGTGTCCCAGCTAGTAGACTGTAGACTATTGAGACCCAGCCACAGTGTGTCCCAGCTATAGTAGACTATTGAGACCCAGCCACAGTGTGTCCCAGCTAGTAGACTATTGAGACTCCAGCCACAGTGTGTCCCAGCTAGTAGACTATAGAGACCCAGCCACAGTGTGTCCCAGCTAGTAGACTATTGAGACCCAGCCACAGTGTGTCCCAGCTAGTAGACTATAGTAGACTATTGAGACCCAGCCACAGTGTGTCCCAGCTAGTAGACTATTGAGACCCAGCCACAGTGTGTCCCAGCTAGTAGACTATAGAGACCCAGCCACAGTGTGTCCCAGCTAGGAGACTATTGAGACCCAGCCACAGTGTGTCCCAGCTAGTAGACTATTGAGACCCAGCCACAGTGTGTCCCAGCTAGTAGACTATAGTAGACTATTGAGACCCAGCCACAGTGTGTCCCAGCTAGTAGACTATAGAGACCCAGCCACAGTGTGTCCCAGCTAGTAGACTATTGAGACGCAGCCACAGTGTGTCCCAGCTTGTAGACTATAGAGACCCAGCCACAGTGTGTCCCAGCTAGTAGACTATTGAGACCCAGCCACAGTGTGTCCCAGCTAGTAGACTATTGAGACCCAGCCACAGTGTGGCCCAGCTAGTAGCAGGTCCTGTGACACAGTCACCCTCCAAAATTAACTATATTTGGTTAGTAAAGACCCTACTGAGTATTCTACACTACACTTTAGCTGAGACCGGTAGAAAAGTTCTCTACAGCCCAATATTCTCAACATACCAGTTGTCAACATTGTATTTTTTTTGTAATGTTTTCATAAATGACTTATTGCCTTTTCTTGTTGGCCCCATACAAGTGGACATTGATAAATATTCAATCGCTTTTGAACGAGTCTTCCACGTTGCAATGTTTTGAAATGCGGGCTTTTATTTTGAAGGTTTCCTCATTCCCATACCACGGTGACGTCGTCCTGTGTGCTGCTGGCAGAACACCAGGGGAAGTGTGACCCGGATGACAACAAACTAGCGATGTTGTCTTCGTGAAGTGCTCGGTAGGTGACGACTAACCGGTAAGTGGTTTTAGGGCACAATATCCCCGAGCACAATGTATCTGAAATGTTGACTAACTAACGCTAGCTAGGAAGACAGAAACAACGGCACACCGGTTTCTTCTGGGCAGTATCCAAGGAGCTAACGGTAGCTACTGTAGCTAAACCCGGTAAACCCGGTAAACCCGGATAGCTGTGGCTCTCTGCCTTCCAAACCAGAGAACTAACAAACCTCCCAGTCGTTGTCCTGTGTGTGTGTGTGTGTGTGTGTGTGTGTGTGTGTGTGTGTGTGTGTGTGTGTGTGTGTGTGTGTGTGTGTGTGTGTGTGTGTGTGTGTGTGTGTGTGTGTGTGTGTGTGTGTGTGTCTGTGTCTGTGTGTGTGTGTGTGTGTGTGTGTGTCTGTGTCTCTGTGTGTGTGTGTGTGTGTGTGTGT